>BGPR01002665.1:73994-135719 GCA_013235015.1 Araneus ventricosus
AGGGGTCATGATCGGTGAAGATCTGCAGAAATTTTCCGAAAGTCGTGTCATGAGAACCATTTCAATAGGTAGAGTTCCTATAAGGAATCTACCTAATAATTTGAATTTTCTCGCAAAAATGTGTAAAATATAAGATAGTTACATAATACATTCAATAATAAAAAGATAAAAAAGACTAATTAGTCATAATATGCTTCGATAGTATCAATAAAGTTTACTAATATAATATTTACTTACAAGACATCCTTCATTTCTTTTAATTAAAAAAATCGAATTTAGTTAAGTTTAAAGTTAGTTTCAATTTTTAGGACCTATTATTAAATAAGCAATTTAAAAACAATACTTGATTTTTAAAAAACTCTTCTGAGAAGAATAGAGATAAATCACGCATTCCACAAAAAATTTACTAAATGAAATTGACAAACCCATCTTATACAAATCACAAATCCCATAAAAAAATTAGCGAATTTAGTTAAATCTGATGTTTGTTTAAATGTGTTGGATTTGTCATTAAGTAAGCAGTTTCAAAATAATACTTGAATTAAAAATTAGAGATAATTCTTGCATTTCACGAAACAATATTAACAATATAACAAACCTATCCTAAACACCAAAAAAAAATTATAAAAATTACTTAAGTTTGATGTTTGTTAAAATTTGTTGAACTTATTATTAAAGAAATAGTTTCGAAATAATAATTGATTTTTCAAAAAAACACTTCACAGAAGAACAGAGAGAAATCATGCATGGCACCAAACAAATTATTAAAAGAAATTGACAAACCATCGTATCCCATTTGTCACAAATACCTTATTTCTTTTAATTAAAAGGTATTACTATGACATGTATAGTTTATTATGCATAATGAATGAGGGGTCGATCCAGGTGTTTTTAGAGACCCATTTTTGTGAAAAAAAATATTTTTGTGAAACATTTTTTATCGTGTAAACATCTTCAATATTAGCAGCCGTATTTCAATATTTTACGTGAATTTGAGTTTTGTGAAGTTGCCGATTTTATGAATTTGAATTTTGTGAAAGGACCGTTTTTATGAAGTGGAATTTTGTGAAGGGGCCACAATTGGCACCAATTTTCTCCCCGATCTACCCATGTAAACATTATTAGTATACAGGGTTATAATTAAATTATCTTTATATATCAGAAAAGCGTTACACATGATTTATGACTTAATAAAAGGCATGGGAAAAACATTCAGTGAAAAAGAAATTAGTGTCAAAATTGGCCGCCAAATGTCGTATTATTGTAAAAACCCAAAATACACATGGATGTATTCTTCAAGGGGCTGAAATAGCTATTGAAAAATGTGCGAACTTCCCCATTCGCGGAGAACTTATTTTCATTGTAACCGACACTCATAAAGGTCATGAGTTTTGTCTTAAGATTTTGATTAATTGATTTTTAACGAAACACAGATTGCGCACCTGCTGCTCTATAGATTAGTTAGTCAGTTATATTAACGTCCCTTTATGAAGTAACACGAGATATATTTTCAGTCGGACTCTTTGAACCACGGCAGATGACGAGGACTTCACCTCTGCTTGCACACCTCTCCAAAACACAAACTGGACGATGCAAGGCACCCTACGTATGCTTTAACATGTAACAGGACCAATACACGACCGATCTTTTGCACAATCGGTTTTCAAACCTGCAACCTCCGTTCCCACAACTGAGAACTTGCTACTAGGCCACAGCAGCATCTGCTGCTCTATAGACACTTTGGACGTTGAAGGGCGTCGTCGTTGCTTCGCATGACCATTTTAGAAGATTTGTTTAGTTATATTAACATCTTGTTTTCAAGCAATACGAGAGCTATTTTGAGACGGACCTCGTAATTGTGAACCCAGGTGAGATGACGAGGGCGACACCTGAGATAGAACCCCCCTCACCAAACTCCATTTGGGAAGAGTATATGTCCCATGGAGTTGACTTCTCAGGACTGGATATGTATTTGTTTTAATATTATTTAGCTTGTTTAAATTTATTGAGTTTAAATAAAAATCTCTTATCAAATTACCGTTTTAGTAAAATATATATTAAATAAATTACGTTTTGATTATTAAATTACTGGAATCTGAGAGACATGTTTTATTGTTGCACGCTTTTCTCTCTGTATGAGATGGAAATTCTGGTCCTCTAACTATCTTCTTCCTTTGATTGATAGGTTTCTTCATTTGGTACATATCTTTGGTTTTGGTGATATTTTTGGTTCCTTCTTTTGTGTGAATGCTGTTTAAATCTTTAATCCCGAGGAGACGTTTTCTTCTCGCCCCTTTAAAACTGGGCCTGTTTGGGATGATACGACATGAATTGGACTCTCCCAACCTGGATAGTCATTTACCCCAACAATATATCCCCTGCTATAGCCTTCCCTTAAGGCCCACGGACATGGGCTGAGGTTAAGGCTGTGTGCCAACCGCCTCAAACCGGCTTTCGTCGCTGTTAAGAGGAAATATTTAGACCGCCGGTCGGTCTGAGAGGGTCAAGTTCTGGTGCAGTTTTATGTTGTTTTTGTCGATACTTTCTCTCAAGTTTGAATATTTCATGTCGATGCTGTAGAGCCGCGTGACAGGGAAATGATTTGTACATTTTAAATTACTTCAATAGTTTTACGCGATTCTCCCGATTCCGATATATTAGTTGCCGCTTTAGTTTTATAATGCAAATGTAATTATTTCTTAAACGATACACATGAAAGATAATTTTTACTATCTGATACAATGCTGCTAAATAATTTAGTAAGGCACAGACGTAAGAATGGATAAGAAAATAGAGATTGAATACAAAAATAGAGATGTAGCATATAGTTCTTTTGGATATCTAACTTGGTAGTTGTCAGGGAATCCTAAAAATAAATCAATTATTAGGAAATTTTTAAACGCATAGAAATAAAATGAAATACCATAAAAATGTAGAATTTTTCCACAACAGGAAGATAGTCACATTAATCCCTTTTATTCATAACGGTATTTAATTTTATTTAAATAGTAAGTATTGCCATCAATAGTTTGTATGCATTTTTCGGAAATTTCTAAAATTTTCATAACTTTAAATTATGAAGGCATTATTAACTGGGTATATTTTTTTCAACGGTGTTATAATTATATTTCTTTTTTTTACATTATTTGATTAGTGCAGTCATGTTCAATCAAAAAACCAATCTATCAAAATGTACGACCGAAAATAATACACAATTCCAGCCATTAAAGAGATTTTATTCACTAAACTTCACAAATTCCGTTTAATATTTTGTAAATTGTCTAGACACAATATTTAGTTAAAAAGTTACGCTATATATTTTAGAACGAACTAAAAAAGACCAATAGACACATAAATGATTTCAAAAATTGCCGAGAGTAATGTAATTATTTCAATGGAGGAAACACATACTAAGCATTCAATTGATTATTATATAATGCAAAATCAATTGGTGTTTTATGTGGCAAATATGTGGATAAAATGTATATTATTTTGCAGTATAAAACTATTAATTATGGAAATCATCATAGTTTATATATTTTGTAAAAAATGTTAGAAGCTGACGAATTCAAATGAATCGAAAAAAGTCGTCAAAGAATCGTTATTTTATAAAAGTAGCTTTATTATTCTGAAAGAAATACTAATTTAGAATTGTCACTTACAATACCAGAAAGCTGCATAAGTCAAAGGAATTTTTCCGCAAAAAAACGTGTAAAATTCCACGTACTCTTTTCGAAACTTGCCCGCTAGGAATTTATCGTAAACAGAAACTCTGTAAAACATTCACCGAATAATAGTCATGGCAGGAAGGAAAGAATTCGTTTTTCTTCCCTTGATGTATAAATTTGTTTCAGTTTTCGTCGCTGCCGGATACATTTAAATTGTTTTCCGAACAGAAAGTGAGTTTTACCTTAAATTTTCTGTGTCCGTGACTGTGCCTTCCTTTTCTATGAGCTAATTCAAATGGCTGGGGCACAAACTTAGATGAAGAATGCCAGAACCAAATGCACCTCAAGCAACGTAATTCTAAACTCCGTAAATTTCTTTTATAGAATTTAATTCATAATTGTGGAAGATGCGCAAAAAAAACCCGAGAAACTATAGAAGCATGTATGAAGTGGCCGCTATGAAATATGACTTCCTGGATTCGTTGCGGTCAGGAATTTATTGCTGAAACATACTTTTTTTCCGAGAAAAAAATTCATGCTTAGAATTTCTACAGGAAGAAATAAATTATTTCTACATTTTTTAAAGGGAAAGCAATTCTTATTTTCATTCAAACACGAATCTCTTTCGAAATACATATACGGAAAGCAGAATATTAAGAGACTCAAAATTTAGTACTATTTAGTTATTTCATCTGATTTTTAACAGTCCACAATTGTTTAAAAAGATTTCTAGAAAATATCTGAAGATTTTAACAAAGTGTTTGCAATAATATCTACGTCATTTCGTAAAATTGAGAGTATCAAATTTGCTTATTTTTTGTATTGTACGAAATACAAACAGAAATTCATAATCTAATGATATTTAAATATTGTTTATCATTTCTGCTTAATTAATTTCCAAACACATTACTAATATATCTCTGACCTTCTGAATAAAATATTTATTAGTGTGCCTTGGTTAAAGTGCATATTCATAAGAACAAAAATTCGATTTTTTTTCCATGTACTATAAGAACAATTGAATTTCATTTTCAGATGACAGAAACTGTTATCTTGTAGCAAAATATCTGTGTCATTATAAGATTTTAGATTCAATTGAAACTGCTATTTATTTCCAATTTTGCATCGGCTATTTACCTTCTTTTTTCTGAAGAAAGAAAATATTATGTTCTATTTATTCAATGAAACCTAATTGAAATCAGTATATAATGATATATTTAAATAAGAAGAAATGCAATGCATACGAGTAATCATAATTCTGCATTTGTACCAACAATTAATAATTAAACCAAAATATAACCAATATCACTTTTAATTTCTTCGAAAACCCCTAATTGAAATCAATCGATGATGATATATCGAAGTGAAAAGAAAGATATTTTAAACGAATATACATCGAGTAAATTGAATTCCTCATTTGCACAAACTATTAATAATTAAATCAAAATATTTCTTCCTCCAAGAAGTGTTTTAGTATAAACTTATTCGGAAAATTATATTAAGCTAATAATAAAAATTAATTTCTAATTTAATATTTTGATACAGTCCTTGAATTCGTTATATATATTCAGTATAAATTCATTTGTAAAATTATATTAAACTAATAAAATAAATAAATTTGTAATTCAGAAATGTGCTGTATTTCTTGAACCATACCTCATCTGTAAGATAAATTTGTTAACTCTTTTGTAATTCTTTGTTGAAGTTCTTTCTGAATCGTATAACTAACACTGCTCTAAACCAAATAAAACACATTTTCGAAGGAAAGAGTTTAATATTAATCTATGATCAAAAGCTAATTAAACTTATGAAAGATAATTGCAAATATATTTAATTAACCGACCGAAGACGAGAGTGAGTATTTAAACTATTCTCTTTTCTCATTTCTGAAAAATAATCTTCACTATTGCTGCCTTACGAAGAGGATAAAATGATGGATTTTTTCCAGTGCCTGATATGTATTATTGCTATCTGTACTATTAATTTCATTAAGAGTCAGAATGATAAAGAACAAAAATGCAAAACTAATTATCCGTACTACTCTTATTCCTTATTCGAATGTTATTTTGCTATTCTGTGCTCAACTGGGAAAAATATTTAATTTAGTTTATAAGTTGAAAGTGTGAAAATATTTTAAATTTCTATTGTTAGAGGTACTTCGCAACAACTGTTTTTTAAATTTCGAGATTATTTTAACCTGATACCAAAGTGTATGAATCTCTTTCATATTCTTAAATTAAATTTATTATTCATGATAATTGTGTGTATTTAATCTACCTTTTCATTCAGTTTTCTTTTCAGTATATATAACATATATCCATAGTGCTTAAATTCCAAACAAACGAGAAAAAAATATTACAAATAAAATAATTCTATACATAAGTAATAAAGTCTTCAATTTTAAGACATCTTTTATTTTTATTATTTTAAGAAAATAAAGTTTTATTTAATTTTTACGAGTATTTTATCGTCTGAATCAATTTGCATCATGAAGAAATACACTATTACATAAATGAGAGGTATAAACCATCTTATATTACCATCAATTATTTTATTATTTATTGTAAGTTTATTAAAATTAAGTAGTTCTATTATAAACGAGTGTCACGCACGTCAGTAAAAAGCAGTTTTTTTTAGCAAAATTATAGACCATTATTATTAAATACATTGAGTAAAATCAAAATTATAATGATATAATAGCAAATTTATTAGTACATTTTAATATCCATTCGAACATGGATATATGCATGAAGTTCACATAATATGGATAATCACATTTTGTTCAAGAAATTTCTAAATTTAATAAATAAACACGTTAAAATTTCAGGAATTTCGAATTACTTTCGAAGGGATATTTCTATTAAGAATTTTAAATTGAATTTCATGACAAAAAATAAAAGGTTTACTAAGGCTGCTGCATGCTAAAACAAACTATAAAAATATAGAATGTAGCATTGAAAATTGTGGCCTTTCTTCTACTAAGATAACCGGGCCGCTGTGGCCTAGTGGTAGCCTGGGGGTGGTGGGCTCTAGGCTTGATTCCACAGAAGATCCGTCGTGTATTAGGCCTGTTGCACGATAAATCATACGTCGGTGATCAAACGTCCTCCTCCTGGTGTGGTGTGAAAACTTGAAGTAGGTGGTGACAGCTAGGGAGTAGTGCACGTCGCCTGATCGTCGCTCAAAATTGCGAGCTTCTTTCCGAAATATCCATTGTTAATATAGCTAAGCTAAACTAACTCTCTTTACGATTCCACAATTAAAATATACTAATAAGTTTGAAAAAAGACAAATTGATAAATTTGCATGAAAGCAGAAAATCTGATTCATAGTGTGACACAAAACGCAATTGATTGGAACTGCTGTCAGTTATAAAATTATAATAAATATGATTTCCAAATTCCATCTTCTGTCTTCTGACCATAAAAAAGGATCTTAAGTTTCTCAGAATAAACTTCATATTCAGAGCAAAATGTTTCTTCTACTGAAAGCTTCTCTCACTAAGAAATGAGATACTCTTAAAAGAACGACAAAAACTTTCAAAATCCTTCATCTGCTTTATAACTTATCACGTTTCCACTTCCCTGTATTACCCATCGTTCTTTCCTTACTTTTTACAATCATTTTCCACTATTTTTAAGAAATCATCTTTTCATTTCAAAAGAAAAATCAAATCAATTCATATTCAAATTACAATCACTTTAATACAACTGTTGAAAACTCAAGACGGCTTAAAGAGAGTGGTAAAAAATGGTATTCTTAGGACTTCTTTAAGGCGAAACACAGATTAACTACGTAAGGAAGTTAGGAAGTTATATTAAACGTCATTATTTCCGCCTGGTAAACTTCTTCTCATTCAATTTTCTGTTAAAAATTATCTTTTTCTAACAGGTTGTCAGAAGTCATTAATTCTATTTAAGAAAAATTGACTTTTAGATAAACGAGTGACTTCGGAAAAAGAGCAGGACTTGTTTCTTCCAGTTCGTAAAATATTGATGAGATGAGATTAGAAATTTTCCACGTGCTGTGTTTTAGGAAAAATAAAATTTACTTAAAATTTCCTTTATAGTTGTGAACTGACTGCTGATTTTTGACAAACTTTATTTTTGAAAGATCTTGTGAACCTCAAATTTAATTAAGTAGAAAATTTGAGTAGGGAATTACAGTATTCTACAGGAGATGAAAAGATTGTGCCATTCACCTACATACTTGAGATGATTTTTTCTACATTCATGCATATTATAAAATTATTCAAAAACATCGTGTCTCATAAATGTGTCTCCTTTTAAATTCTTTTTTCTCGTTTAAAAACGGTGATATACATTTTCATCTGGAATTAATTTCAGATTTGGTGATCTCATTTAGATTAAATTATCGTATTCCTTATTATGCAATGGCAGTTTATATGGTAAATTAAGGCTTCTCTCAGACTGGCCTAATTTAGTCGACTAACAAATTTAAATTCTCTTCATTGATATTTAATTTTTTTTGTCTCTTGTTACGGCTGATGTTAATAAATGAGATCGGTTAGGCGCAATCTCATAGAATGAAGTTTATCTGAAAATTGACTTTTTTTAATGAATGTCTTTATTTATTTTTAAATGATTTAATTTTTTAGTTACTTAAGTTTAGTTCAATTTAATTGGATTAAAGTTCCGCTAAATACGGATTCTGAAAACGGATACACAAAAATACACGTGTAAGCATATTTCATATTTATGCCTGACAAAAGCATGGCTTATATAAGATATTTATTGTTATAACAGGGTATGAGTGGCAACAGTCAGATGTTGAGCTACTTTGAATTTGATTTAAAAAATATAAGAGTAACGAGACGAGTACGAGTATGGTTGAACGAAGTTGCGTTGTACGCAAATACGAAGTGTAATAGTTGTGTTTTAATATTCTAATAAATGTTTGTTCAGTCTTAGAAGAAGTATTACGAATGCCAATCAAGAAGCCAACACACGGTTGCTAGAATCGGATTGATCGCGTGACTTTGAAGGTGATCAGATGATGAAGATAGAGCCTGAGCAGGCATCTGCTTGCAATCGTCCACACCATTGCGACGGAATGATTTTTAATCCATGTAATATAGCATACCTCTGGTTAGGAATTTGAAAATCTACCGGCTTTAACCGAAACCAGGTTTTTTGTTTCGGTCAACAGGTTGCTATCCGTTATTTTTTGTTTCGGTTTTATAAACGATTTTTCTAAAAAAATTCAATAATTTCAGATTCTATTAGACCAAAATTTGCCAACTTATGAAGCTTTCAACTTCGTCATCTTAGGCCAACCAACGACAACCGCTTCCTCGAGGTGTCTGTTGGTTGGCGGGTTATTCAAAGAGTTTTTATGAATCGATAAATATTGGCCAATTGATTGATTTCAAGTAAAAACAATATTAATAAAAAATTTGTCTGCAAACGGCGTTTGTTTAAAAAAAACCCAGAAAACCGGTTATTTTGAGCGGTTATAACCGCGTAATTAAACCGGTTGTGCGAGCAAACCTGCATAACCCAAAACCGGTTATTTTCGCAATAACCGCTATCCCTTTCTCTGACCAGTGTAAATGGTGGAACTTCGGTGAAATTGTTATGTTTTTCAGTATTATCAATCAGTATTTGTCATCCCAAATTTTCTTTCAGCACAATTTATAAAACATATTTCTCAAATAGTATACATCTGATTTTTTTCGATAAAACTAATTTTTTAACATATACCTACTATATTTGTATATAGGTAAGCTGTCTCAAAATATGTTAAGAGGTTGATTGATTATTAGATGAATTCTAATTTTGATATAGATATTGATTACTTAGAAATTACTTCAATGAAAAATATTATTTTGATAAAAGCTATCGATGGCTCTCTCTTTTATGCACAATTGTAAATGTTTCTTATATATTGGAAAGGAATCTTATATTTGCTGTTCGTTCCTCCGCCTTCTGGTATATTTTCGCAACTTGACACTATTGTGTTCCGCTTCGTAGACAAGTGTAGAAAATCAAATATGCATTTTGGACACATTTCATTCAACCATTTTTTCTCTTTTTGACCTTTGTTCATGAGAAAAAAATTAATGACATGGCTCTAGTCATGATTTGAGTTAAGCCGAATCGTATCTTACTTTAAGAAACATTATGCGTTTTATGATTCAAGTTTGGTTTGTTGGGTTTTTTTTGGCGCAAGTGCCATTATGTTCACTCTATAATCTTGAAACAATTTTACAAATGTTAAAATTGTATCAAGATAAATGCCTAATATTACAGCAGCTTGATCACCGATGCTAAAAATCTTTCAGTTAAAACTGAACAATGTGGAAATAAAAGTGTAAAACCCTGTGGCTTCAAGAATACTGGATTTACACACATGGTGAGAGAATAGGATAATACTCTTGCACTTTTTAGTCTCTCTTCACCCCAACCAAATCACAGGTCATTACATAATGTCTGTATTCAAATTGAAGTTGTCGCCTGAATGTCCATACGTCATTATTTTATGGAAACTTAAAAATGGCACGGTAACTTTTGTGGCTCTCTCATCATTTCGTGGTGGTTCCGAATCACCTACAATGATGAATGTATTGTCCTCTTAGACCTCGTTTATGATCGTAAAGAGGCATTAATGAAACAAATTAGATGGAAAGAAACAACTGGTAGAAACCAAAAATGAAACTAAAGCATTTTCTCCCGCCTTCTAACTATCTACAAAATCGAAAAAAGTAGAAACAATATGAACTACAAAAGTTAATTATGCTTCATTAAGTATTTTTTTTTCAAAACTACATTGATATTCATGGGTCATGGATTTTTGGATCAAAATTGGACGATGGGAACTGAACAGTCTATTGCATTCTTTTAAAGAGTGGTATAAAAGTACTGTTTGAAGTAAAGCTAAATGTAAATAAATCATGTTTTCCTGCATGGTTATTTGAAATACAAAAGCTTCGGTATTTAACAGCTTAATGAGAATTTGAATAGGTAGTTGAAATTCTTAAACAGGCATTTTTGATTTTCACATAGTTTGGTTCAATAAATTATTTTTTTTAGTCATTGGAATATTTTGGCATATTCACTTGATATTATACAGCATAATTATTAGTATTCACATAGGCAGAGACACGGAGAGCAAATAACAAAAAGGCGATTGAATTTTCTGACTAAATCACTTTCTTATTTCAAATGTCAAATAAGGTCAGCTCTATTGGGAATTTAGTATGACAAGCGGGAAAAAAGAAAAGTGAGTAGAATCATTTTGAAGTAATTCGTTTTTTGAATCTTTTTCCTTAAAATTAAATAAATGAAATTCAAATTATTCCATTTTAATCTGAATACCTTTAAATTATTATACTTTATACTATTAAATTATTTAACCTTAAAATTCTATAGGAAATATCTTTATGAGGTGTCTGAAAACCTTGATCAGAAAACGACTTTAAAACAAAAAAAAAAAATGTCAAAATATATGTACCATTAAATGTGCATTTTTGTAGATTATTGAGTTCTGTCAAAGGTGTCCCTTTTTCCTATTGAATACTTGCTCAGTAAACTTCTACTCTGCGCGTAATTCATTTAAAGCATAAATAAAAAGTGAAAACTCTCAGAATTTGGGTTTCTTCACCCACTATCCACCACCTAGCAATAACACATTCGCTGCAACCCCACCCCTCCGAGTCCTGGAATATTGGAGTTCCCTTAACTTCAATTTAGAACAACTCACCATGAAATTTTTAAAATCCTTTTCAATTTTTTAAATCAGCAATATCAAATACACTGATTGTATTGCAAATGTGCGTTAAAGCTTACAACAATTTGCTCTAAAAATTATTTAATAACACACATTTTTCCGGCGTCTGACTTTAACAAAAGATATTGAAAGAAAAGAAAGACCTTTAGAATCCAATGGCCATCATAGAGTAAAATTATTTACTACTTGCTCTAGTTTCGGTGTAGAAAAATGTTAGTGTGAAAAAATTTTTTCCATTATACCAGGTTCGCCACGGCACGAATGATGGATGGTCCGTTTTTGGGAAGCTGGTAATTATAAATATTCTTTTCGAGCAAAGTTTTTTCTTCAGTTTATCAGTTTGTTCACCGGTCAGTATTAAATGGCTGAAATGGATGCGCCTACGCATGAATGGTTTCTGTGCTTCAACGTAAAATGTTTTCTATTATGGAAACTTTATTTATTATATTTTTATCTACCTTTACTTTAGTAAAATCACTTAGTTATTTATCCCTACATGTTGCCTTTATATCAGTGGTACAGCGAAGGTAAGTGCTTCCCAGGTTATAATATTGTAACAAAAATCGTTCTGTGAGTGTATTGTGTAAACAGTCCAACACGCAGGATAATGGAGAGTTAAGGTTTATTCACAAATATGCAGGAAAACACGTAGCACAAGTAACAGAAAACAATGGATCTTACACAGATTAGCAACGCAAATAGACAATAATTCACAGGTAATAACAGTTCAGTACTTTGAGATTTAGCAACAAAAACTGTCAGGAAATCACTAATAACAGCAATAATAGCACTTTCAATAGCGCGCAGCTCACCAGCTTTCTAGCTCGCCTACGGACGACACACAAATGTTGTTCCAGTCGATCAACACTACTCCTTTATGATCCAACTGCGGTTCTTTTATAGTCTCCCCGACGGGACGGGACGCCAAATGGAATCGTCTCGTACATTAAAGCGTATCTCCTCTCCTAATAGAGATATCGAGAAAAGGATCGCATTTTCTGGAAACTTCGATTTGCCGCCAAGGTCAGGAGTGAAGGCCTGTTTGCTGCCAGTCATCCCATACCTTCGCCTTTAAAACTCTGTTCCCACCCATAAGACTAGCATTGCTGGAAAGCGTTTTCCATGTTCGTACCAATATGATATTTTCTCACCTGCAGTGACTTAGATTGTGCAAACTGCGCTCATGGTGTGGTATTTTTGTGCTCTTATTGCATTTGACTATTAAAAGAGAAAGAAATGCATTGATGCCATCATGGCCAGTTGTACAGCGTGACCGAGTGGCACCACTAAAATAATACGATTGATTTTTATTCCAGTCGTCATCCGCCGCTTAACAAGCGTAAATATTCAAATTAATGCTTTGACTCCATGGCGCCCCTTTAATCTTTGGACCTGGGTATCCATACCCCCTTACACTCTTGTCGATACTCCACTGATTTATATGTGAATTAAAAACATTACAGAAAGAAATTCTTCGTGATGGAAGAACTGATGTCGACGCTTAACATCTATTTCAAGATACGAGAAATTGTAATGTATAGTATAAAAGCATTAACTCTCTGAACCCGGAAGGAGTAAGAATTCCAGTGCCTCAAAAACTGAAGTAAATTTTCGTTCTCCGAAAGAGAGTAGAATCCTCCCTTTCTTTACAGACATTCAAGGAAGAAGACACCAAGGTTGGGCGATTAATTGTCAACTACGAAAGGAACTACTTTTCTCCCGTAAAATTCACTCAGTTGCCCGAAACCACTTGAGTCCGTCCTCTGTCGAATGGGGCGGTTGGAGGGGGATTAGGGCTCATAGAGATAAAACTGTTATTTTGATTATTTTGTACTTTTTCAGATTTGTTTTATATATTATATCATTCTTCAGTATTGTTATTCACTTCTGATAGTGTTTATTTCGCAGTTTTATAGAATTAGGCTGATGCCTCGTGAGGATTTCCGAAAGTTTAAGTAAATTTGAGATCTCTTTTATTTTTGCTGCTAAATAGCAAATTGTGCCTTATTATGTTTATGTATTGGCATATATTTATATTCATTGTTTAGGGTAAGAATAATTTGTTATATTAGTTTCTATGCATTTTTCATTATGTACTGAATATTATTTAAAAAAATGTTATTTTTACATTTAGAATTGATTCTATTCTGTGTTATTATATACATATTTTTGTGTAAAATTTTATGTTTCTAATCAGGATTACTTCCTTTTAGTTTCAAGTGATTTTGAAATGCCATTTATAACTGTAATTATATAAACTTCTAAGGAAATTTGTTTACCTGTTTTTCCCACTTTCTCGAATCTTTCTTTTTTCAAAAAGGTTTTCTTATTTTATAATTTTTTTGATTGTATAGTTTATCTGTTTCTCTTTACTTTTTGAAGATTTGAATTATTTCATTAAGATTAATTTGACCAATTAACTCTTTATACAAAGTTAATTCTGTCCTCCAGTTGAGAGATGATTTATTATTATGTAACTTTTTGGAATTTGAACAATGCATGTAACTCCCATGGTTTATAATGTTTTAACACTTTAGAGGAAATTAGCTGATGTAGTGAAGTAAATAGAACCCTAACAGAAATCTCTTGAAATCGAATTCCCCGACAAGATTTTCGGCAGGAAAATCGTTAATCTACAATAGTAGATTTCTTATTGTTAAAGAAATTTTAATATAGAGAAGGTTTTTATTGAAATCGAAATATACTCCGTACGTTGAACTTACATTCTTAACATATCACTCCGGTTCTTAAAATTGCATGTCTTTCCACCGTGAGACGTTTAGCTTTATTCGGCAGCATATATGGTACCGTACGATGGGATACCAAGCGTTACCTACAAGGGGTACAAGCCGCCCAGTTTTACATTCAAGTGTGAGCCACCTGTTATACACGCAGCACAATGGGGCATCCAGTTGTGAACCGTCGGTGGTACACGCCGCCCGGTGTTACATTCAATTGAGAACCACATATGGTACACTCCGGCGTGAAAGTGTTGAAACAGGGCGGATAGAATTCCAAATGCAATTTTTTTAGTTTCACAGCCCAGAATTTATCGAAAATAGAAATTCCGAGCAGCATTTCCCAAGCAATTGTCACGGAAAGCGAGAAAGAATTTTATCTCTTTTCTCCTTGAATACATATTTTTTCTTTTCTATTTAATGCAAGATAGATTTGAATTGAATTTCAAACAGAGAGAGAGAGAGTTTTCTTTCTCAATTTGTCTGTATCAGCGACTGTATCTTCCATTTCTGTCTGCAAAAGCAAACGGCCGAGGGTTGGAAGGTGACATACTTAGACGAAGGTTTCTAGACAACTAACACGAGAAACTCGAAACTCCAGAAGCCGTAAAGTTCTTCCACGAAATTTACTTCATATTTGTGAAAAACGAGGAAAACAGCACCAGTTCTACGAGAATGAAACTGTGAAATAGTAGTTTTTACGTACGCCTGCGAGAGATTTATCGTAAACAGAAACCCCGAGCTACATTTGCCAAGAAATTGCCACGGCATGCTAGAGAGGATTTTATCTCTTTTCTTCTTGCATAAATATTTTTTATTTTTCAATCACAATTGGATACATTTAATTTGGAATCCGAACAGAATCTGAAATTTTTTGTCAAATTTTGTCTGTACCAACGACTATTATTTTTTTGTCTGCAAAAGCAAAAGTATGGGAATCGGAAGTAATATATACTTAGACGAAAAATGCGAGACACCTAACACATGAAACTCGAGACACTGTAAACTTGTTTTACGAAATTTAATTCACATTTGTGAAATATGCGAAAAAAGACGAGACTCTCTTCGAGAATGAAACTGCGAAGCATTAGTTTTTACATTCGCCTGCCAGGATTTACCCAAAAAAGAAACAAAACACTACATTTGCCAAACAAATATCACGGAGAGCGAAAGAGAATTTCATTTTTTCCATACATGTCTAAATATTTTTTGATTTGCACTCGCTGCCAGGTTCACTTAAATTGAATTCTAAACAGAAAGCGAATTTCTTCTCAAACTGTCTGTATTCGCTACTGAGTCTGCCTTTTCTGTCTGCAAAAGCAAATGGCTGGGGATTGGAAGGTGATATATTTAGGCAAAAAGCACTCTAGACACCTAATAGAAGAAACTAGAAGCGTTTTCTTAAAATGTACTTCATTTTAAGACGCATTCGAAAATCATCGGGAAGTCTAGCTGAAAGAAAACACAAAAGAAATAAACTCTGAAATATGAATTTTAACATTCTTCAAATGCCGTAATTTAATTGATATCTTATTTTTTAATAAATTTTATTTATCTTGATTTGCTACATATCTGTAAAAATTACCTGTATCATTTTTTGCTCCTTAAAAATATATCAATCTCTTAAGAATGAAGTGCCGATAAAATTTTTGTGACATTCTGATTTCCATCAACGCACGACCCTTAGAAATTTCAAGCATGTTATGTTCGTGCGAACATGTATAAAATCTTCCTTTTTAGGTATCCGACTAGATTAAAAAAGCGATTTTCGAAGAAAATTCAAAAACTTTTTATGATCTAAAAATAAATCAACGGCTTTTAAGATTCTAAAAAAGTCTTTGTTTCTTATCTTATCCCTGGATATTTATTTTATCTAATGAGTTATTATATTTTGAAAATGCCTATTCTGAAAAATGAAAATTTCACTAAAATTGGTCTACGGAAAACGTGATATCTACAAAACAATTCGTTAAAATTTGGTACACATGTGTTAAAAACTTATGAGGGCGTAATAGACAGCAGATTTTATGATATTTTTATTTAGTTATATTTTACAGAAACTTTCAGTTCGAGACATAAGATACTTTTGGCGAAAAACCAACGATGAGAAATTTGAATGTTCACAAAAAAATTATTTATTAAAATAAATTTTTTCTTGAGGTCTATTACATTCGAACCCAGTCGGGTACCTTAAGGTAGAATACATGTGTACAGTTTTTATGCCAAGCTTCACTGATATAGAACATTATGCATTATCATGCATTTATTTGCTATATTCACGTAAAAACGAAAAAAATGTATACATATATTTTGTCTTATTGTAACAAATAATGTTTTTAATTAGCTCATTTGCCTATAAAGTACATCCTTTATTCTACCAAATCACTAAATCGTAGAATTTAAGTAATCCATGAAAATTTCAGGTTATCACGTGTTACTATCAATAGATACATATGGTAACTATAATCATCTGCAATGTAAGAAATCTGTATGATTTTTACGCACTTTTGTTTAACACGATTTGCTTAATGTTTAAAAAGATGGAATTTTCTTTCACTTACGCGTTTACTTCCTTTTGTGCTATAGCTTTGAAAGCTTGGGAATTTGTATGTTGTCGGCGAAATACATTGTTTATAATTTTTATAAATGAATTTTTAGGTAATCAATAAATATATTTAAAATTTTATTCCAAACGCGTGTCATCGCCTTGTAGCGAAGTGGAGAAAAAAGTAATACCAGAAGACAATAATATTTGTTGCGCATCTTTTACTTTAAAGTAGAGAATATATAAAATAAAATATTCACTTTAGTTCATTTACAGAAGTTTATTTTAAAAACCGTTTCTTTCAAATTTATTTAAGGTAATGTTTTTATGTTTTAAATTTCTATTGAAAGAAATTCATTTTTTTTTCCATTTTTAAGAGAAAAGTTCATTTTTATCCAGAATATTTTAATTTTTCTGGAAATAGAAATGCCATGGAGACATAAATCACGCACAACGTTTGCGGAACATATCATGGCTAGCGGAAAAACGGGATAGTCATGGCCAGCGGGAAAATGGAACAGTCATGGCCATCGGGACAATGGAATAGTCATGGTCAGAGGGGTACAATTCATTTCCCCCCCTTGTATAAATCTAATTCAGTTGTATTTCCTTCTAGATATATTTAAATTTAAATAGAAAGTGAGTTTTTCTTCTAATTGTCTGTATCCTGGACTATGAAACTCGAAGTATAGAAAACTTCTTTTCTCAAATTTTCTTCATTTTTGTGACACATGAGAAAACAGAACGAATTCAGACACAATAAATGCTTAAATGAATCTGTAGTTTTGTCGGAATTTGTATTCCTGCTTCCGTAATAAGTTGAAAATTATTGTTGTAACTTTTGATTTCTTATAAATTTCTCGTATACGAAATATGCAAAGAGAAAGTATTGTAATTGTCAAAAAATTGGATTTTGATTAATCTCCAGCTTTTAGATCTACCTGAGTCCGAAAACAAAAATTTTGGAATTATGTCTGTCTGTCGGTTTGTGTTTGGACATGATAACATGAAAATTATTAGAGCTAGAGAGAGAAAACTTGGTACGTGATCTTCACACATATTTTGTAGGTTTCTATCAAATTTTAAACAAAAGTCGTAGACGGAAGTCTGTATGGCCGTCTGTCCTCCATCATGTGCACAAGATAACTCACAGAACTATAAAGCTTCGTGAATAAAATATGGTACACAGTTTTATCATCAGGAATGTAGGTTCGTATCAAATTTTGCACCAAATCCTTCAATCCTTGGTCTGTATAATCGCATGCTGTTGAATATGACAACTCCTTAACACAACGTCTTAGATAAATGAAATTTGGTAAGTGGTCTTCTAACATTAATTGCACACCTGTCTCCAATTTTTGTTTCAATCGGTTTCAAAAAGGCGTTCAAATTGCATATTCAATTTTTTTACTATGACAGAAGGTAATTTTCTGTTTTGGAGAGACTTGGCGATATTCGTAACCTCGCTGAGCGCTAAGGGAAACTAATGAATAGTCATGAAATTCTGGGTTACAGACGGTTCGCTCTTTATTTTTGTACGGTGGTAAGGGGAAACGACATCTTTTTGGGAAGTATACGAGAAAGTTTAGGCGAGATCACTCCCACTGGTTTTTATTACAGACTTTTAATTTTCTTGATTTGTTTAATATTTGAGAAAATGAAATTTTCGATTTCCTGTTTTACTCATTCATAATAGTGAAAAGCTTTGAAATTTTATAAATTTGTGTATTTTCAATGAAAATATATTATTTTAATATTCTTCGAAATTTACTTTCAGTTGTGAAATTTAGTTACATTTTGATTCCATATATGTGGAAGCCTTACAGAAAATTTTGTAGAAACCTGACATTAAAATTACAGAATATTTATAATAATGAATCTTAAATTAAAAGATTTAAAATGGAAATAATTAAAGTAAAATGCTCTATCTTTTTGAAAACAAACAAAAAGGCGTTTTCACAAACTTCTTTTATTAAATGTATTGCATGTCGCTGTCGAAAGTTTTTATAAATAATTCATATGTTAAGACGACTGGATATTTACAAAATTATGACATTCAAAATATTAGTTCCATTAAAAAATAATAGATGTCATCAAATAAAAGGTGACCAACCGTCCTTCACTTGGGAGGACAGTCCTCCTTTTGTATGTTCTGTCCTTCCTCGAAAAGTGTTTTCCTTTTCAATATTTGAAATTAGAGGACTGAATTTAGATTGAAATTTTCAAAAATTGATACAATAGGAAAATAAAAATGATGGCATTGATAAAAGATGGTGGAAATATTCAGCGATTTAAAAAACGGACGTATTTTATGTGAAAATTTATTCTTGTTGAATTTTCGGTGTACTTGCCTTACAATTAAGGCAGCAGTTAAAAGGATATTTTCACTTGCTAATGATTTTCGGACGTGTGAGAAATCGGGATTGAATGTTGAAACTCTAGCGCAGCACCTTCCATTAAATTCACTATGAAGGATATTTATTGTTCAGATACTTCTAATATATTGTTAGAAGATAATAAATACATCGACAGAAAATATTCACTCTATGGAAAGTATTCATTTAAATAATAATTAATAGGCATGTTTGCATAATTACAATTTAAAACGTTACAAATGTTTTTTGTGCATTTAAGAGATTATAGTGCATTCTGTATTATTGTTACAATGAACAAAATGTTTCTGTTATTTACGATATATTTTTCTTCTCTTATTTGTGTCCTCTTTTCTTATTGGAAAATGTTGATCACCTTATCATTGCAGATGTTATATTATTCTGTAATTAATTTCGATGCTGAATATTTGCATTGTATAAACTTTTGATGGATATTAGACAGGCTATTAAGTATTTAAATTTCGTATTTCAATCAAGTCAAACTCTATATATTGTTTTTATAATTGTAATAAATTTATACTAATTTTCAAAATTATATCATTAAATTTATCTTTCAAATATAATACCTTAAAAAGAGGTATTTTAAACCAAAAATGAAACACAGAAGATAAATATTTATTTTTATTTATAATGTACCCAAAAAGGTATTAACCCTCCTAAAATGCTCGCTCTCTCAAAATATTTCCCCCCTTTCCTGCTGTTCCAATCAGCTAGCACTAAAAAACAGCTAAGAGCCTTCTTGACGCCTGGCAGGAACAGCTTAACTTTGAAAATCGGAAACGGAAGTAGAATTACGGTCTGACTGACGAAGCGTACTTTAACTGCCGAATCCCTCCTCACTGGCAAGCAACTAAACAAATCATGGAGGGAAAAAATAACCCCTTTACGTTTACGAATGTGTAACACTTGTTACAGAAGCCAGTCTAATGCGCCGGCAAAGGAGAAAAAAATTTTTCGTGATTTTTATGGCTAGAAGAGCGGAAAATCGTACGGCATAAACGGATCTTTCTCTGTGTTTTCTTACCCTTGTTGCTGAGTTTCCGCACGCTTTGAAGGTTGGGATTTGTACATAAATAGCCTGTTTCATGCGAGTTCGTTTCATTTAACTAATTGGGAGGGCTGTGATCCTCAAAATGTTTACTTGGAGGTTGAATATTTTTTTTCAGTGGATTTTATGTGTTGCAATAGGAAAAGTACTTGCGGGCATGCGTGATTTAATCGAATCAAAATTTTATTGGCTATTTGAGGGAAGTGTTTTGTGCTTGCGATCTCGTGTCTATAACTTTTTTTTAAAGAATAATAGAAATAAAAATAAAAAATACATTAGTCCAAAGTCATTCAAAAACTTCTAAAACTAAAGTAAAATAGTGGGAAACTGTATTTAATTCGATTGAATCGTTTGGTTTCCACCTATGGTTGTTAACGTGAACTTTTTTCAGATTGCATTTGAGCAGTATATAGAAACAATGTCTTCTAGTCGTTGAACAGTGATGAAAAGAAAAATTGTTTATTTTGTATTTCTTCTGTCTTTTAATCATTAATAAATATGCGCAGTAAAATTTCACATATCTGACATGAAATTAGTAAGCAGAGAATATATGGAGGAAGAAGATATATATGAAGATATATGGGGGAAATGGGCCGAAATGGGAAGGAAACCTTGATTGGACAGGTACCATAACTTCAATTCTATTAAATAATTACCTTCTATTAGACACATTATATTATAATTCTGTAAACATAATAGAAGAAAAGATTTTTAAGAGAAAGCGCGGAGAGGTTACAGTTAGAGAACAAATGTTAAATTTAGGTATCATTAATTAATTATTTTAACAGAAGACAAAATGACATTACGCTGTATTAAAGTAAGTAGAAAATATGTTATTACATCCTCTGATTAAAAATGTATTTCACTGGAATTTGTACTATAATACTTTCAGTAAAATGGTTTAAAGATAAGTTTAGAGGAATTTATGTATTTGTCTTAAAGTTGCTTACATTAGACCAGAAATATTTATCGAAATTGGACTATTTAATCAATGAGTCTAGTTGACCCAGAAGGCAGTACATTGCAAACACATAGTTGATCCAGAAAGCAGTATATTACAAATTCATAGTTGATCCAGAAAGTATTATAATCACTACTAGTAGTCGTAAAAATTTGAAAGTGGATAAAAAACAAGAAAAAAAAATACAAAAAAGGAATAATAGGACATTAAAGAAATCTAACATTTTTTTTTCAAAAAGTACGAAATCTAAGGTTATCTAGTTTTGTCATATGTGAGGGAAAAAAGGGAGAAGAACTCATACAGTGCATAAAATGCCAAATTCGGGTCAATGTATAGTGTGCTAGTGTGCATTTGAAAACTGGAAAATGCTTTAGCTTTTATTGTGATTCAAGAAATATGAGCTCCAATCTTGAAAACCAGTGATACAATCTAATCAAACCAGCTGCCTTAACTGGACATATAATACAATTTTGTGAGAAATTTTTTTCTACAATGAATTAGAATTCTTAAGGAGCTGATTACATTGTTTTGAAGATAAACAAACCCCACAAAAGTAAAGAAAGGAAATCTTAAAATTTATTTGTAATCAAGACAAAAATAATGCATTTCAGATGCAATTTATTTTATGCAATAACTTCATAAAGATGAAAAAGTCATATATAATAGTTTCAATTATTATTATAGAAAAGTATTAACAATTAAAGATCCGAACTTTAATATTAATGAATTCTAATTGAGATTTAATTTATTTTTGCAAGTCATTGTAAGTTTAAACAATTCAAATATTTATAAGTAAATCAATTTTATGTTTGAAATGTAGAAGTAAAATAAGGGGATATCAAAGTGTAATTAATCTCAATTTTACAGAGAAAGACTTCTAATTAACTTCGTGCTTTGAACCATATTTAAATATTTTATCGAAACAAACATGTTTGAATTATTTAAACTTACACAAAGAAAGATCTAACCAAACTTTTGTATTGCGCTTCATCATCGTTAAAAATATGCCACATTACAATATTACATGACATTCTGAATTATTCATGGGGATCTCTAAATCAACAAGGTTAAAGAAGAATAAGGGATGGTAGAATAATGGATACAGGTTTTACGCAAATGGGCTTTTCAACGCTTCATTTGTTAAGATGTGTTAATATGCTTTGTTCTTTGTTCCATGAATGCAACAATATCTTGCATGAATATGTCTTGTTCAACAGAATTTAAAGTTATATCATAAAAACTGAGCAACCACACTTTATCTTAAAAAGATATATTTATAAACATTTGTGCCATTACGACATGTTTTGAATTCTTAGACAGGTGGGGATGAACTTTTATGGAAATCAAATATTTAGAAACTTTATGAGATATCTTGTTTATCCTGAGTTTTGTACATTTTTAAATATTTTCCGAAGTTTCTCAGACTTTTTGTTACAAAAAACGTTCCTGAATGGATATGTCACTAAGGTTCCTGAATTTTCTTCAGTCGAATAAAAAAATAATTTGAATTTTCTCGCAAAAATGCGAAAATTATAAGATAGCTACATTCAGTACTAAAATGAAGGAAAAAGATTAACAAGTCATAAAAGTATCTGTAACATCGTTATAATTTACTACTGTAATATTTCTTCTTTCGTTAAGTAAAATGCATTTAACGAATTTAAATAAGTTTGATGTTTGTTTAAATTTGTTTAACATATTTTTTAAATAAGCAGTTTCAAAATAATACCTGAATTTCAAAAAGTAACACTTCAAAGGAGAATACAGAAAAAGCGTGCATTCAACAAATGAAATTATTAAAAGAAATGAAGAAATTCATATTATCCCAGTTGTCACACCTACCTCATTTTGCAATTAAAATTTAATTATTATGCCATAAATTATATAATAATAATACGTACAATAAATTTTATTAGCATACAGGGTGTCAATAATAAAATTTCCAATATCTATAATAGAAAAGTCCTGATATATCTGTGACACTGGTCGGAGTTTAAAATAACAACGCCCCTTTTACCTGCGTGGTTATAGAACGAGCAAATCGGATAAATGTATAAGAATAATACCGGAACTTTTAACAATGAAGGAGAAACTCGTAATTAAGCATTTGTTTAAACAATGAAAAAAGTTTTAATTGCGTTGCAACAATGAAATGTTTTGCTGTAAATTATGCCAAATTAAACTGGAAATTTGTTAAAATGAGAGAAAAAAATTGTAGACCAACTTAATTGATGTCATTGGAAAGGTACTTTTTTGTACTTTCAGATGTTGTAGAAATGATTTTAATGCCGTAATATTTCCTGAAGTTATTTTTTGAAATGTGATGGTTGGACTGGGTAGCGCATGTGGCCTAATGTCTGTCGTGCTCTGCGTGCAAACGATAGTCTCATGTTCTTGGACTTTGGCTAGCTTGGCAAACCTCATGGTTCAGAGGCGGCTCACTTTTCCTCCGGTCTGTGTCCAGCTTTACACCAGGTCGGAGAGGCTGAAACTGGGTGACTTCTAATTGAATTGATCTTGAACAAGCCAATTACAGCTACAGAGCTTCGAAAAATTAAAATGAGATTTCAAGACTCAGGATCATATTCTGCTCATCCTGGAAGAGTAAGAAAACTATTTCCCCAGTAGTAAGTAGCGCAGGATGCTGATCAAGTAGAAGATGAAAAAGATACAAGCGCTTACCAAGATACAGCGCTCGTACCAATGTCAGCAATAAGTTCTCCTCGATTGCTTGTAGGTTTTTAACAGTTATTGCCTCTCTTCGAAACAAACGCATGTTGAATACGGCTTTTCGCGTCACTGTGCGCTACTGCGGACATATATACAGTTTTCACCAAATTTATTTCACATATTTTATTAATTCATTCATAAAGTTCCACATTTTGCACATGATTTGTTTCTGTTGTAGGCGTATGTGAATAAAGGTTTAATTATTGGCACCCATTATTGACACCATTATTTTTAGTATTATTCAAGACGACTCGATACACATGAGAGTTAATTTTTACTAACCTGATACGATGCTTCTAAATCATTTAGTAATTTACAAATTTAAGACTGGATAAGAAAATTGAGACTGAATATGAAAATAGATGAGTTCCATATCGTTCCTTTGAATATTTTAGTTGGCATTTCCCAGGGAATCCTTAAAATCTATCAGTTACTAAGAATAAAATTTGCAAAAACATAGGAATAAAACAGAAAACCATAAAAATGCAGAATTTTTTAGACAGGAAGATAGTAAAATTAATCCATTTATTCAATACGGTATTTAATTTTATTTAAAAATTAAGTATTCCCATCTCCTCCGGTTGATGTACCTTTCTTCGGAAATGGCTGAAATTTTCACAACTTAAAATTCTGAAGACATTATTACCTGATCATACATTGTTCCGCGATTATATAATTATATTTCTTTTTTACATTTCTTAGAAGTGCTGTCTTGTTTAATTAAAAACACAATAGATCCAAAAATTCGATTGAAATTCCTACACCAGAAATTAAAAATGTTTGTCTTGATCAAACTTCACAAATTCCATTTAATATTTTCTAAATTGCCTAGAGGTAATATTTATTCAAAAATATTATATTTTTTTTATACATATATTGCATTATATATTTTTGAACGCATTAAAGAAACCCAAAATACACATAAATGATTTCAAAATTTGTCGAGAAAAATATAATTAAATTAATGGAGGTACTAAGTGCTTACTTTAAGGAAGTACTTACTTTACGTACAATTATTCAATTTCTTATTCTACGAATAATAGAAAATCAACAGGTGTAATACGCGGTAAATATGAGGATAAAATTTATAACCTCTTGTTAGTATAAATCTATTAATTATGGAAATCATACTTAATATATTTTGTAAAAGAATTTTTATCAAAAAAAATCCAAAAGCTGACGAATTCAAATTTCTGGAGAACAAGACGTCAAATAATCGTTACTCTATAAAAGTAGACTTATTATTCTAGAAGAAATACTAATCTGGAAATGTCACTAAAAATCCAAGAATGCTCCATAATTCAAAGGAATTTTTCCGCAACAAAAGGAGTAAAACTCCAAATACACTTTTTGAAACTTGCCCGCAGGGAATTTATCATAAACAGAAACTCTGCACAACATTCTCCGAGCAATAGTCATGGCAGGAGGGAAAGAATTTATTCTTTTTTCCATGCCGTATAAATTTGTTTCAGTTGTATTCGCTGCCAGGTACATTTAATTAGGATTCCTAACAGAAAGCGAGTTTTTCCTCAAATTTAATGTATGCCTGAATGCGTCTTTCTCTTCTATCCGCAAAATCAAACGTCTTGGGTACGGACTTAGAATGTCAGTTGCCTAATACAAGGGACTCAAAGCACCGTGAACTTTTTACATGGAATTTAATGCTTGTTTGTGAAACTTGCGAAAAACAAAACCGAGAAGGAATGGAAACAAAAATGAAATGGTCGCCATCAAATATGAGTTCCTGCATTCCTTGCTTCACGGAATTTATTGTTGTAGCATATTTTTTTTTCAGAGAAAAAATTTCATTTTTTAAATTTTTACAGACACTCTTTCTTTACTTTTAAAGAAAAAACAGTTCTGATTTTCATCAAACCAGAATATTTTTCGAAATAGAAATTTCGTGTAAAACCAGAACACTTTGAAAAACTTTTAATTTTAAATGGAGTACTAATTAGTTATTTCACCTGCTTTTATCACGCCACAAATGTTTAGATAGATTTCTTGAAAATATCTGAATATTTTAATAAAGAGTTTGCAGTATTATCTATTTCAAATGTAGTCCATTCTTAATAAAGTATGTAGCATTGGCAGAGATTGAAGTCAAGAAGGCTCAATCTTTTTATATCAGTTTTTTCGACTTCCAAGTGCTCCTATCCAGTTCATTTTGATTAAGACGATAGGTTCTCACAGATGGCTCATATCTAGAATGAGGAACAAATTGCACTTTTTGTGTCATTCAAAACAACGTCCAAATTCATCAGTGGACGGCAAAACTAAGCCCACATATTATCGTTTTTAAGCTGAGATCTTAGCATTAAAAGAGGCTATAAATTGGGTTATTTCTAAGGTAATATCAACATCAGTCTGTAGTGAGAGTGAGTCGGCATTCCGAGCAATACCTCGATTCAAAATTTCTAATCCACTAGTCCAAGAAGTACAACAAGCCCTCCTTCAGAACCCATCCATGCAACTTAACTGGATTAAGGCGCATGTTTGTTTGCTTGGTAATGAGGCAGCTAACAACCTTGCGAAACAAACTACCAAGAAAGGGACGCACCTCCATCTTTAGTTTCCTCAAAGGGTCATCTGAAAAAAGTGCTTAGGAATCAGTCTCTCAATAGATAGCAAAAAGAATGGGATTCAGGCGACACTAGGAGAACAATTATACTCCCTAAAGTCCCTCTAATCCAAACCTAATTGTCAAGAGAAATCATCCTCTGCTCTACGAGCCATGAACCTTTTCCCAGTTATCTCTACAGATTCCGGCTTCAGCATTCAGATATCTGAGCATGAGGAGAAAAGGGAGACCCTCTCCACTACGCAACTTCTTGTCATCTTCCGTCATCTTTTCATTTTACCAAACCAAGTGTCGAAAATAGTCTACTTTGGTGGAAAAACTTACTTTTAAATAAACAATCAAGAAAAAAATAGCTAAACTGATAAAACCATCCTCACTGATAATGAGGACCTAATCAAACAGCAACCGGACTCAACCAGTTAAATCCGACTCCGTCCCAGTTTTCTCTTCTTCAGCAACCTTAGACTAATTGAACCCCGACCCTCTAGAGGTCCAATACCAAGGACCCTAATCAGTCCTCCTACAAGTTTTTAAAAGAGTGGACTTTTGGGGCCTGTCTTAAAATTGTTTCTGTTTCACGATTTTTTCTTTTCACCTGTAAATAGCTAATTTTTCATTTCTTGTATATTCCTCACATGTATTTCATCCATGCTTAAACACTGTATGTAATATTTTTTTGTTGAATATAGTTTCAACGCACAGCCATCCAACCTGCAAAACGGAGATTTTTGTCTCAGGAGTTAGTAGTGTGTCGTAGTTTAAAATAAAGTAAGTATTATCTATGTAATATCATATAAAATAGAGCATTATATTTGCTTATTTTTTTGTTCGTTCCAGATTCAAACAAAAATTCATAGCCTAATCATAGATAACATTAATTATATAATTTACGCTTAAGTAATTTCCGAACACAATACTACCATATCTCTGACCTTTTGAATAAAATATTTACTAGTGTGTTTTGGCTGAAGTGTATATTCATAAGAAGAAAAATAGAGTTATTTTTCATTTACCATAAGAACAACTGACAGTATTTTATTATCTAGTAGTAAAATATCTGGGTCGTTAAAAGATTTAGATTCTATTGAAACTTCTATTTTTTAGAATTTTGCACTGACTATTAAACTTCTGTTTTGTAGACGAAAAATATCACGTTCTCTTTCTCCGATAAAACCTAATTGAAATCAATCTATAATGGTGTATCGAAGTAAGAAGAAATGCATTTTATTCGAGTAAACTTAAATCGGCATTTGTACCAACAATTAAACCAAAATATACCCAATATCACATTTGATTTCTTTGAAAAAGCCTAATTGAAATTATTCGATTACGATATATCGAAGTAACAATAAATATAATTTACTTAAATATTCGTCGAGTAAATTGAACTCTACATTTACGCAAACTATTAATAATTAAATCAAAATATTTTGCACTCCAAGAAGTGTTTTAGTATGAACTTACTTGGAAAATTATAATAAACTAATAATATAAATTAATTTTTAATTTAATAATGTGATATCCATGATTTACACCTAATTCGAAAGATAAATTGGTGAACTCTTTTGTAAGTAATTCTTTGTTAGCAGAGCTATTTCTGAATCATATGAAGCAACAGTCTGTTCTAAACGAAATAAAACACATCGTCGTAGAAAGGAAATTGATTTTAACCTATAATATAAAGTTATTAAAACTTACGAAAAATAATTGCAAAGATCGCTATTTAAATGAACAAAGAAGCAAATCAATAATTAACCCTCGAAGACGTGTTATTCGGTACTCAACTGGGAAAACTATTTAATTTAGTTAAAAGATGAAAGTGTTATAATATTTTAAATTTCTATAAATAGATCAACATTTTTTAAAATTTGCCAACTTTTTTCTATAATTGTGCCTCATTCCAAAGTGTATTAAAAATCTTTATATTATTTGATTAAATTTATTATTCTTAATAATTTTGTGTATTTAATCTAAGTTTTCATTAAGTTTCCTTTTCGGTGTATATAACATATATCATAGCTTTTAAATTCTAAACAAATCAGAAAAAAATTTAAAAATGAAATTATTCTATACATAAGTGATAAAGTCTTCAATTGTAAGACTACTTTTATTTTCATTCTTTTAAGAAAATAAAGTTTTATTAAATATTTCAAAGTATATTATCGTCTGAGAGTATTTGTATCATGAAGAAATCTATTGATATATTATCAATTCTTTTATTCTTTAATTTTAATAATTTTTGTTTAAAGAAATTTATTAAAAGTTAGTATTTCTACTATAAACGAGTGACTTTAACTTTTTAATCCCGAGGTGACTTCTTTCTTCTAGCTCCTTTAAAACCGGGACTTTTTGGGAGGAAACGACATGAATTGGACTCTCCCAACCTGGGTGGTCACTTTCCCCATCCCTACCCCTTGCTATAACCTTCCCGTAATGCGCAAGGAAATGGGCTGAGGTTGGCAAGGATAAATGGACCCCTCCATCGCGCTTATCTCCTACACGACTCAGAACCTCCCCTCCCCTCAAAAGAAGCCATCCACCTCAGACCGGACTTCGTCGCTGTTAAGGGGAAAAATTAATGGGACCGCTTCGCTCGGTATAAGAAGGTTAAACCATTGTAAGGCATCCAAGACGAACTTCACTTCTTTTAAATCTAACAACGCAATCAAAATTAAAAATGTCTACCTGTGCATCATCTGCGTTTTGTGACACTGAATCACCCCCCTTACGTCCTGTTAGTGGCCTCATCGTGGCAAGGGGGTGTTCCTGGGAGGAGTGGGTGATGTACGTCGGGAGTTATTTCTCCTGGTAGGGCCACCCAAGGCGTGAAGGCCACTCCATTATTCCCAGCTAACACTAACAGGCATAGAGGCAAAGTCAGACTTCTTCCCTTTCGGTACCTCGTTTGAAATTGAAGCTGCTTCTTACCCGTAGTCATGAACCAGTCGCACTAAAATCAAGTGTGGAAAAGCATCATTTGATTCACACGATATAGACATAATTCACCCTATCTGTTACGTGCACGTGTCCTCTGAACGGCATACGAATCCAGTCTACTGTCGTACCGCCACGAGAAAAGCCCTACACTCCAGACATGCCGTTATGGAAACGGGAACATGGAAACGGGATATTCCAATGCATTTTGAGGGCGAAGGAAAGGACTTTATTTCATTTGGCGCAGATAGAACCGGCGGAACTCTCATTTCTCTTTGTACTTCGATCGAAAACTAATTCCTCGCCTAACGAAGTGCGCTTGCTTTGCCAAATGTTGCAGTTGATTTGATATTCATTCTTCTTTCTTCTAATCTTCCCCTTGAGGCATCCCTGTTTATGGTTTTTCTCGTGGCGGTAGGTTAGTATAGGTATATGCAGCCGCATCGATGCGCATGCGCTGAATGCTTCTCATAAAACGACGTACTTCCATCACGTGACATGGCCTCATCGATGACGCTCTCTTACTTAATGCCGAATCCCCTCGAAGCACGCGTTAAGAAGCTTTGCTTCAGAAAAAAACAAGTTTGCTAAAGCTGTTGCATGATATCAAACTATGAAAAAATAGAGACATCTTTGAAATTTTTTCCCTAACACCTCCTTGAGACGCCATAAATAATAAAAGTACTAATGAGTTTGAAAAAAAAGATAATTTAATAAATTTATAAGCACAAAATGTGATTTATAATGTGATATTTGGAATTTCTGTCGGGCATAAAATTATGATAAATTTATTTGCAAATTTCATCTGCAAAACTCCGACGAAAAGGTTCTTCAGTTGCTCAGAAAGTACAGTAGAGTCTCCGTACAACGAAGTCTCCCTACTGCGAATTTCTCCCTATAACGAAATTTTTAATCGGAATGTTAAATAACATTCAAAACATTCTCCATATAACGAAGTGATTGTCTCCCTATAACGAATTTTTTTCAGACCTTTATCTTTTCGATTTTTGTCATTTTTGAAGAAAGTTGCTAATTTCTGTGGAAACAAATCGCTCACACGTGCCTGTTTCTGGAACCACTCGCATTGTTCATTCCAGCTATAACACATAACAATAGAATGCTATACGAAGGGTAATGCAGTTGTGGGGACGTGGATTTCTACAGAGGGAGCAACATTTCTACGGGTCAAGATTCCAAGAAAGGGGGTGGAGTGGGGGTGGAAACAGCAAATGATTGGGACAATACGCATTTTATATTTATCCGTACTAGTACATATTATTCTCTAAATTGGTGAATTGTCTTCACTTTTGAGCATTTTATTTATACAATAAAAATTAGTACAATTTTAACAAGTTTATAATAAATATTACTTCAACGTAAAATTAAAAGTCATAATTAAATATTTTTGAACTTATCGCACATACTAAAAAGGTTTGTAACATTTACTTAAATAAATGCAAAAATCTCAAATCTCCGTATAACGAAATTTTCTCTGTAGCGAATTTTTCAACTGGAACCAATCGTTCGTTATAGGGAGATTCCACTCTACTTTATATTCAGAGCAAAATGTGTCTTCTACCGAAAGCCTCACTCACTTAAAAATTAGGATACGTCTAAAAGAATTACAAAAGCTTTAAAAATCCTTCATCCACTTTATACATTAACATGTTTTAACTTCCATATAATAACCATAGTTCTTTCCTTACTTTTTACAGTCATTTTCCTCTCTTTTCAAGAAACCTTCCAGTTTTTTCATCTTTTTTATTCCCAAAAAAATCAAATCAATTCATATTCAAATTACAATCACTTTGCTATAACTGTTGAAAACTCAAGTCGGCTTGAACCTTCCAGTTTCTTCATCTTTTTATTCCGAAAAAAATCAAATCAATTCATATTCAAATTACAATCACTTTACTATAACTGTTGAAAACTCAAGTCGGCTTGAACCTTCCAGTTTCTTCATCTTTTTATTCCGAAAAAAATCAAATCAATTCATATTCAAATTACAATCACTTTACTATAACTGTTGAAATCTCCAGTCGGCTTGAACCTTCCAGTTTCTTCATCTTTTTATTCCGAAAAAAATCAAATCAATTCATATTCAAATTACAATCACTTTACTATAACTGTTGAAAACTCAAGTCAGCTTGAAGTGAGTGGTAAAAAAACGGAATTGCCAAGACTTCTTGAAGGCGAAAATACATTAACTGCCTTAGGAAGTTATGTTAAACGTGTTTATTTCCACTTTGTGAACTTCTTCTGATTCAATTTTCTGCTAAAAATTATATTTTTCTAACAGGTTGTCGGAAATCACTAATTCCATTTAAGAAAAATTGTCCTTTTGATAAATATGAAACTTCGGAGAAAGAGTGGGCTTTTTTTCTTTTCTATAAAATAATTATGAAATACGATTAGGAATTTCCCATCGGTAGTTTTTCAGATAAATAACATTTTCGTTAAATTTTCTTTATAGTTCTTAAATGACTTATGATCTTTGGCTTACGTAAGTTTTGAGAGATTTAGTGAAACTTGATTTGATTAATTAGACAATCTGTATCGTAATTTGCATAATCCTGGAGTAGGTGGAAAGATGTCACACAAGTGTATACGGCAACATTTTTCAGATTAATGAATGTGGGATGGAGTGTCTACTCCCAACGATAGATGAAGACAATAATTTAACGTTTTAAATATTTAACCTGTCAGCACACGCGCTCCTTTCTACTACGTTAGTACACGCAAGGGGCAAATTTTACCTTTCTTGTTCGTTGTATAATAACCTTGCGGCATATGATTAGGCTAAAATAAAGCTTTTATATTAGAGGAAGGTGGTGTACCTTGGACATAAGTGTACCTTGAACTAATGCCGATTTTAGCGCCATCTGTATAGATGTATAGAAAATGTTATATGTATTTTGTACACTTGCCACCAGAGGTCCCAGTGTACCTCAACTTATTTGTCAAGGTGCTCATTTGAATGAATAAGTCCTGAAAAAGGAAATTGACCCATCAAAAGTAATTTTTTCCTGTTGAATTTTGTGTTAATAGTTCCTAACACATACATAACTTACTTTATAGTAAAATACCTAACTTATAAAGCACAGTTTTAGCTATAATAACATGTGTTAGAAATTATGATAAGTCTAACTTCAATTTAGTAGTCAGCCATTTTCCATGAAATGGCTAAGTGGTGTACCTTGGACCATGCCCAAGTGGTGTACCTTGGTGCATGACCACTACATGGTCTACCACTTATGTTGTGGAAAAATGTGATGTAATGTGGAAGTTACCACATCCCGTGTTGACTGGAGGATCTGAAAGGCAGCTTCGGAAATTAACATTTGGAATTGACTTGTCTAACTACAATGTTGGTTAAGCCTACTCATAGGAATGAAACTGCTGCTGTAATAATTTTATATTCGGTCTAATCTAAGACCTCATTAAGTAAAAGTACTCATTAACATTTTTCTGTAGCTAAAATACCAATAAATGTTTATGTTCAAACTATTCGGTTAGATTTTTTAAATCTAGAAATAGCTGGTTCAAGGTACACTACCCATGGTGTACCTTTGTCCTATTTGTACTTTTTTTTAAATTGTAAATAACGTACTAAAATACTTTTTTAAAAGTCTACAAAAAATATATGTTGTGTATAAAGGCCTAAAATATGAAAGAAAAATTGTTTTGTTACCTTTCTTTTAGTAATTATCCAATTAAAAATTAAAAAGTAAAAATGGGACCTAGGTACACCACCTTCCCCTACATTGTGAACCAATCTGAAGAGTTGAAAACAATTTAACGCTATACTGTTTTGATATTTATTGCCAAAAATAGCTTTTAGTTGAACATCTGTTTTTACTGAAAAATGCACACATAAAAGTTTCGACTGATGGATTTTTCGATAAAATAAATAAAAAAATTTCAACTGACTATTTTCAAGTACACATAATAGGTGTATTGATATTTCGAAACACATATCTGATAGTCTTTTCATTGAAAGTTTTTGAGGAAACGATTTCTAAAATTACTACAAAAATAATAGATATAATTCTAATAATTATTGCATAATATGCGTACTATTTTTTATAAAAATATAACTTTGCTGAATTTTAGTCATTCCGTCTGCTTATCGTTTGAACAATGTTCAGAAAATATGATAACATGCCTTTTACAGATAGTTTGTTGCACTCTGAACAGGACACTGATGTGTTTCTGTCATCCGTTCTGGGACACATATCGAAACGTCCAGATCCTATTTTCGGAATTTTTTCTTGATCAAGGTATTCTTTTTCTCCTGTTAGTCACTTCACACCAGCTTAAAACTCTTTTACGAGTTCGTAAGTGCTCATTTCGTCCCCCCCCCCTCACTTCGCTCCTCATTCTTGGACTATAATGAAACCCGAGCACACGCGTGGGGTAAAATTCCTCCCTTCTGGCATTATTGCAGTAATAAAACCCGATTTTCTGAACGGAACCATTTTAACCATCCGTTCATGACTTTGAACTTAAAAGGTACCATATGTACAGGGTAACAAAAAAGTATAGGGTTCATTTTTGTGGTTATTTAACAGTAACGTTATAAAACCTTTTTACATATGTAGCATACAGATCTAAAGCTCAGCTATTAGACTTTCGGTTGCAATACTGTTCAATAAAATCACAATAATGCCTTTGAAGAAATTTGACCAAACACTGATTGGCCAAGTACAACCACTTTTAGAACTTTGATGGAGCCACAGGATTATACAAACCAATTTTAAAAAGAAGGGTATTACGATTTCACTCAGCCGTATCAGTCGCATCAAAAACTCAAAACTCGGGTCAAAGAAAAATGATTCAAAACCAATAAAAAATGGACGGCAAAGCAAATTCAAGAAATCAGATTTGCAGAGACTTGAGAGGACGGCATCGAAACTGGATCCCCAACACAGGCAAGCATAGCCAAAGCTCTTAACGTGAGCCAGAAAGTTGTAAGCTATCACTTAAAACATACGTTAAAGAAAAAATACCATAAAAAAACCTAAATGTCATCACTTGAATGAGAGATCGGTGCAGCTTAGGACGTAACGTTCATGGCCATTCTACGAGCTTCTCCGTAAGGACAGATGGCGAAAGTTGATTGCAACTTATGAAGTTTGGATGTATCTATCCGATACCATTGCTAAATCTAAAGTTCAATATCTTAGCCGTGACCAGAACAGGCGAGACTTGGCTGCGTCAACCGCGGTGCCTCATCACAAAGGCGCAATTTTTTAGATGGGCACTTCCGCCAATGGTGTTACCAAACCACGGTTTGTGCAACCTGGGGCCAAAATAAATTCTGAGCATTACATACAGAAGATATTAAAGACCTTTCTATAGAATAATTGCTGCAGATTGTACCCAAATGGTGATGCTGTTTTCCATCAGGATTCTGCCCATCACATGCATCTAGGGTCACCCAAAAATTCCTCACGGCTCAGCAAGTGCCATTCCCGAGGCCACAACAATGGATGCCAAACAGTTCTGACGCTGCATCATGTGACTATTTCCTATGGGGACATCTGAAAAACAAACTGAATAAGCGAAGAGTTTCTACGCTGAGGGGCCTTCGAAAGACTATTAGAGAAGAGGTGAAGAAAATCCCCCTGGAAATGATTTTGCGGACTTTGAAATCATGGCCGAAACATTGTAGACAAATCTATTTTGCCGAAGTTCGACATATTGAGAAGCTTCGCTGAATTAGTGTAATAATTTTTGGAAATAAAAACCTTCAAAAAATGATCCCTATACTTTTTTGTTACCCTGTATAAGAGCTGTCATTTAAGAATAACCCCCTTCTTCATGCAGAAAAATGCAGCTGGGTAGATTGTGTCCTAGCGCGTGTGCTGACTTGTTAATAAGGAACGAAGTAAATACTTAGAACTGCACAAACATAGAAGAAAAGTGAAGTAAAAAGAAATTAGAGAGACTGTTGGTGCCCTTTACATAATTAAATCAAGTCATCAAAGATCGCAGACATCAAATAACTGAGCGCGAGAAGATAGGTCAGTCACGTGACGTGACATCAGCTGGTAGATAAAAAAGTTGCCATACTGTAGAACTAAATATCACACCTCACATGAGTATAATGAAACATAATTTAAAACATTTTGTCCCACAGAAATACGGGTCTTTGTGTAAAGTTTGCTTTTTTTGTTAACAAATATTTATTTTTTTAAGTTAAATGAATTTCGGTTAATATTATCTCCTTTGGATTAAATTGAAATTAGTTAGTTAATACAACAGTTAATTATTGTAAAATAACCCTTCAATCAGATTAGCTTTATTTCACTGAATGGATAAATCCCGTTTCGTCGATAACTATATTTATGAACATGTTATTTATGGCTGATGTATTTGTAACACTTTATTGAAAACAAAACCAAAAAATTACAAAGTTAGAAAATGAAAATGCAAAAAGGATGAAAAAATTATTTGAATGGGTGTCCAAATGGACCTGTGATTTTCATACAAAGTTTTTGTAAATGTTTGTTTTCTCCCTTTTTTTCTCTTTTCGAAATGAGCAGTTGCAGTCTATTTGTCACTATACGATTTGTGACTTTTTCTACGAAGATCTGGAAAAATTATGGCGACTCATCTTATCCTATAACTCTTGACTCTACGAGGGAGCAAGTTATTAGCTATATATATAGAGAGAGATATCAATGTCATGAAAATCAATAAATGTTGAAATAAAATGGAGAGACTGTAGTTAATCGGTAAAAGCGTATAGATGCTCATAAGGGTAAGTAAAATCTATACGAACCGCTAATAAATTAGTGAAATCATAATGTTTTCTGCGAACAGTGCTGGCATAAAGCTAAAAACACTGTCCTTTACCCCGAACATTATGATAAACCAAGAATTGAGATGGAAACAAAGATGAATCATCTTTGTTTCCATCGATTTCATAATCTTCATCGAAACCCCCCCAACCTTAGAAGTAACTTGATATTTCGTGAACATCCGGACCCTACATGACGCGTTAGGTTCATTCCTTTGTCACGTTTTCCGTTGGCTGCATCTCTCAGTTTTAGGTTCGTAAAATTATTTCTAATATTTGGTATTTCATTGCCTACATCCATTTTTTATTCACCAGTATCAAAATTTATATCTAAAGAATCCCGATATACGTCTGTAAAAAAAAATTTGGTTCTGAAGAATTCGGTTCATTTTATCATAATGTTCGGGGTAAAGGACAGTGTTTTTAGCCTTATGCCAGCACTGTTCGCAGAAAACATTATGATTCCACTAATTTTTTAGCGGTTCGTATAGATTTTACTTACCCTGATGAGCATCTATACGCTTTTACCGATTAACTACAGTCTCTCCATTTTATTTCATTATTTATTGATTTTCATGACATTGATATATATAATAAAGAAGAACAGAAGCAATATTCAGATCCCAAATGTTTCTTCAGAACCAAATTTTTTTACAGACATATATCGGGATTCTTTAGATATAAATTTTGATACTGGTGAATAAAAAATGGATGTAGGCAACGAAACCGCTTATTGAATTTTGTAGGAGAAGAAAATAAGAGTATCGCAGCAAGGTAAACTAAATATAAATCCATTTTTCAAGCTGGAATACTTACAGTTAAATACTCTCCTACAATTCAATGCCCCATACAATTGTAAACAAGTAGTTTTTCACAATGACATTCTTGATTATATCATAGCCTAGTCTGACAAATACGAAGGCTTTTTAAGATTTTCATTCACACCTCACTAATATATTCATTGCCAATGACATAAGGAGAGAATAAGAAGACGAAATGAAGAAAGAAGCCAATAACTTTTATCTCAATAATACACATTTTTTATTTAAAATATGAAAAAAATGTCCGTCATACGAGGATCATCCAGAAAAGAAAAACCATTTAGTTATACAAAATGAAAAACACAATATTTATTGGAAAAATAATTATGTTACATACCGGAAGCTTCCTTCACTTCTCTACATAAGTTAAGAAATATGAGTTCGGACATTCATAGCACCCTGAAATTTATTGTTGTAACTTTGGTTCTTTATTTTTGTTTAATTTAATTTAATATTAATTAGTTTTGTTATAAATTTGTTAGTTTATAATTTAGTTTAGTTTAATTTAATATTAATTTTTTAAATTTATTTTTCATTCACTTCAGAATAGTCTGGAATGTTGAAATATAGTACACTTGGGTACGCTCACTGACAACACATTGATTTAATATTTTAAATAATTGATTTTCAGATTTTGGTGAAATTAACTTACATTTTGATACCACCTTGCTGTGCCTTGTAGGGAATTTGAGAAAACTTGACATCAAGTTTGCATAATATTTATAATTATGAACTATATTTTAAAGGCAAAATAATTGAAAATAAATGAAACAAAAATCATTCTACCTTTTAGAAACTAATAAAAGAGACCTTTTGGATTGCAACACTGATACCATTCATGCGTAAGCGCATCCATTTCAGCCATTTAATAATGACCGGTGAACAAACTGATAATTTCAGGAAAAATTTTAAAAAAAGCTTTGCTACGAAAAGGATATATATAATTACGAGCTTTCCAAAAGCGTATAATCCGTCACTTTCCGTGCCATAGCAAACCAAGTATCTTGTAAAAGCAATTTTTTCTCTATAACTTTTTTTGCAGCAAAACTAGAGCAAATAATTAATACTTTTCTTCTATGACGGCCATCGTTCTATAGGTCTTTTTTTCCTTCCAATACCTTTCGTTAAAGTGAGTCGTCGGAAAAAATGTGTTAGTTGTTTGATACTTTTGTGACCAATTTATTGTAAGCTAAGAGAAAACTAATAAAGTTTTATTACATTATTGCATCTCCGAGTCGAAGTTCTTCATTAATATTTCTTCTGTTACAATTACATAATACTTCCGAAATTATATAATTGAACATTTTAATTCCTTTAGAAAATAAACGAAACCGCAAAAACTGAAGTCGTATTGTGCGATTTCTGATAATATTTTGCTTCTTAATATTAGGTTGTAGAAAGTTTTAGTATTTATTGTATGCATTGTTAAGTAATTTAATCAAATCAAATTCAAAATACCTTTTGCAAAAGTATGAAAAATAATTTTAAAAGAACCTGGACTTCAAATTTCCAAAAGAATCCTAAAATGTAACATATAACATTAGTTTCACATTTATATCACTAACAGAACCTTTCAGCAATAACACGTAAGAAAGAAGGAAGTATTTTTAACCTCCAAGTGCCCAATTATTTTGATATTTAATTTTCAGAATCAAAAACTTAACTTTTAAAGTGAATGAACCGAAGATTTTTTGCATTTAATTATTTTTCTGAAGTCTTAAGAATACTTTATCCATGATTGTTTAAGAAAATATGCATATAAATGTGAACTATCAGCTCTATTTCTCTGAAATCTTAAGAATACTTTATCCCTGATTGTTTAAGAAAATATACATATAAATTCCTGGAGAACGGAATAAGACGTTTCCTCCGCTAGGAGGGTTGAAACGAAATATAGAACACTGAAGATACATATTTATCCTTATTCACAAAATAGCTGAAAGGAATTAACCTTTTGGAAGAAATATGTTATTCCTTCCAACATATTTTTTCCCCTTTTTCCTGCTGTTCCAATCAGATAGCGCTAAGAACCGTTTAAAGACTTCTCCGATGCCTGACAGGAACAGCTTAACTCGGAAAACCGGAAACGGAAGTAGAATTACGGTTCGTCTGTCGAAGCGTACATTAACTGCCGAATCCCTCCTCCCTCGCAAGCAATTGAACAAATCATGGACAAAAAAAAAATACCTCTTTGCCATTACGAATGTGGGGCACTTGTTACAGGAGCAAGTGTAATGCGCCGGCAAAGGAGGAAAAAGTTTATGCGATCTTTATGGCTAGAAGAGCGGAAAATGTTATGGCATAAACCGATCTTGACTCGCATTTTCTTATACCATGATGTTGAGTTTTCGCACGCTTTGAAGGTTGGTATTTGTACATAAATTGCCTGTTTTATGTCTGTTCGTTTCATTTAACTAATTGGGAAAGTTATGTGTTTTACTTGCTGGTTGAATATGTTTTTCTCAATGGATTTTACGTATTGTAATTTGCAAAGTACTTGCTGGAGTGCACGATATTAAAATTAGGGTGGCAATTTGAGGAAAGTCTTCTGCGTTTGTGATTCTTTATTTTTTGTAAGTTTGAAGTCATATATTCAGAGTCTCAAGAAATTTCATTAATTGCTGATAAAATTAAAGCATTTGTTTCTATTCTATATGTACTTGAGTCTCCATTTTGAAATGTATGCCCCTTTGAATATTTTTCTTGTATTGCGAAAATTTTAAATAAAAGAATATCGTGATCTTTTATGAGAACGTTGTTATGCGTTGTTTGACATTTTTAAAGATAAATTTTACTAATTTTCATTCGTAATAGAATATCTCTTTCTTAAACTGAATGCAGAAATATGTTTCGAAATATAAAGGTCCAAGTCCTCTCCTACCCACTCGTTTATTTTTTTCCCCGCTCGAGCAAACTCATTTCTTTCGTAAAATAACAGACTTAGTAAAATAAAGATATGTAAAAGCAATTATTTGATCTTCTTAACAGAAACTGGAGGTTCAAATAATTGCTTTTACATATTCTTAATTTATTCTCATGAATAACATCTTTTTCTGAATTTTTTAAAAATTCTTAACGGCCGTTTTTTCTAGGATTAAAGGATAAATAATCCTTTTTCTGACTTTTTTTTCTTGTCAATTCAAATGAATATGCACTCAACAGTCTTAAAATGAAATTGAGTCCTTAGATTTCGGTAAGTAATAAAAAACCTATTTAATGTAATTTTATGATTAGATTTATAGAAAAAATTCTGAGAAGCATTGCCTTCTTTGTTATTGTTACTTCTAAGAAATATACAAAAAAAAAGATGATTTCTGTTCATACAAGCTTTCTTTAGACAAGTTGAGAAATGAGTACGGTAGATTAGTTTTATAGAAAAGATTCTAAGAGGCATTGCCTCCTTTGTTATTGTTACTTCTAAGTGATATATATATATATATATATATTATTCAAGAATTCTTCCATTTTAATTGTCTTGTGCTTTTAGAGGGGATGGCGCCCTTTTTTAACGGATTTCGTTTGTCGTTAGCAGAAAAAAGCACAAATTAATATCATGAGCGAGCTTCTCTTCCTGACGAACGGAATGACGAATAATGCCTCACAAGCAAGGTTGAAAAGCGATATTATATAATTTGTTTTTAATGTGGTGCTTTGATTGTAAATATTTTATAGATAACATTTTAATTTAAGGGGAGTTGGAGCCCTTATTCCGAAAATGTTAAATTGGTCACTTCGAAGTACCTTTTTTCAAAATCTGTTACAGATTCATGTTTGAAATTTTTATGCAAGTAAATTTCATCTTTCTAATTGCACTAAAATGATTTTGTAAAAAATTCAAAAATTTATTTTTTACATTTATTTGTGTCAATATAAAAAATGTTACATTCGAAATTTCGATTTATCTTATCTCAAAATCCGTTACATATACATTTTTGAATTTTTTTATACAAATAAATTGTACATTTATCATTATAATGAAATGTGCTTTTTGAGACAAAATTGAAAATTTTATTTTGTGTCAAAATAGGGAAAAATTTCACCATGTCTAATTAAATATTTTATAAATTAAAAAAATTAATCAAAAACTCATTTAAATATAATTAAAAAGATGTTCTTTACTTGTATAAAAAATTTCCAACATGTGTCTATAACAGATTTCGAGAAAGCATACATCGAAATGGCCAATTTAACATTTTTTGTTTTGACGCAAAATATTTGTAAAAAATAAATTTTTGTAATTAAAAAAAGTCATTTTTGTATAACGAGAGAGATGTACTTGACTTGAATACAAAATTTCAAGCATGAGTCTACAACAGATTTTAAGAAAATGCCAATCGAAGTGGCCAATTTAACATTTTCGGAATAAGGGATCCAACTCCGTTTAAACTAAAAGTGTGTTTTTAATGCACTAAAGTTTTTTCATTGCAAGTTTCTCAATAAGACATTTCATATCCACATTTTATACAGATATCTATGTAATAATACATAAAATTAGTTTTGTTCTTCAGTTTATTTAACATCATAAAATACAACAACTTGAGATGATAATAACTGGCTGTTTTATTTAGAAAAAAGAAATTTGAAGATTTGACTAACTTTAAGAAACACCATTCTGATCTGAAGTGATTTCATCAAAAGATTTAATTCTTTGTTTCAATGGTTGATACTGTAATGTATTTCAGCATATCATGAAGAATCGGGGAGTCTTTTTTATCAAAAACAATGTGTTTATCATACGTCTCCCATAGCACAAACATGTAAAACAAGCACATACTCTTACATCAAAAGTTTTACATCGAATTCCATGTTAAATCATAATTATTCTTCTCCGTTGCTAGGCGACGTTAGCTAAAGACAAATATATCGTTGCCACTCTATTTTTATAACCTTTAGAAAAGAATTAATGCCAAACGATTTTTTAATTAATTTCTTTTACACCCAAACGATATTTTTAAATTAATTTATTTTATGACCAAACGATTTTTTATCTAATTAATTTCTTTTCTTTAAATATTTTAATAATTCTGCAAAAATATATCTTTTTATTCGTTACGAATATTACAAAACTTTCAAAATATTAAAAATGGAAATTTTATTGGCTTCTTTTCTCATTTTCAATATAATTAGGGACCCTTCTTCTAAAATAAAATGAAATGTAACAAATAAATAGTTCGAAATATAAGTCTAGCAGTTTTTTATTTGTTGTAAAAGAAGGATTCTTGTATGACGTCTTAAAATATTTGGCAGATTCAAATTTCGTGACCAGATTTTTAATAAAAATTTTACCATTGAGATTGAATTAATATCAGTCTAATACATAAGATAAATTTGCGAAAAATCACAATTTGAATCCTGAATTCTCGAATCATTTATTATACTCCTAATTTTAAAAAAAACATTAAGAGTATATAGCATAACTAAATGTTACTCATAAAATTAGAGCGACACATGAGAACGAAAATCAGTTAGGTTTTATTAATAAATCATTTCATTCATGTTTTATTTCTATGGTTAATAATCAGAAGCGTTCATACTGTCTATTTTTGTAATTATATGATAAATAAGTTTTATGTCCTTAAACTCTATTGTATCCTTATCTATCTCGAATAAACTAACCAGCAATTTTTATTTTTCCATCATTTCATAAGTTTAGGTGCAAAATAACACAGAAGAGATAAAATTTTTTAATTATTTGAAATAGCTTTATTAATTAATTAAAAATTTTGCCTGCTGCCATCTATTGCTTGCTATTGGAACTACGTCTTTTAGGTTCTTATGAATACCATGATGAAAAACGATCATAACACGAAAATATAAGGTTGATAAAAGTGGTATTTTGACAACAGTCGAAATATAAAGAGTTAGAAAGGTATATTTAGTTTAGATACAGATGAAATGATAACAACAAATACATGATGGGATACAAGAAAGATTTGAAAATCAAAATTCAAAAAATACATAAAATTCCGAACACTCCAGATACAACGATACTTGTAAAAAATGTACAGTAAACTGAGATTTGCGGCAACATTTGAGCAACAGCAGCATGATAGGTGGGAAGGAATTCATTTTTATTATTTCTAACTTCATAAACCGATTTCAGTTCCATTCGCCTTCATATACATTTAAATTGATATTTTTGCTCAAAGCGAGTTTTTCCACAAATTTCAGTGCCCTTGTTCCAATATTTTATTCCTGCCTAAAACCACAAAAAGGCCATTGGAGAGAAATAGAAAAGGCTTATATTAAAAACACCCCAGAAGCTTTATGCAAGAGGCTTAAAGAGCTAAGAAAACTTATTTTAAGAATTTGTTTTTCCATTTTTTTTCAAATGTTTCGATAAACAACTAGAACACAAGCAGCACGGTTTCAGGAAAGTAAAAATGAAAAATCATACATAAAAAATTAGCTCTCCTTTCCTTAGATTCGAAAAAATTTCACGTTCCTGATTTCTGTTGAAAAAGTGAGGACTTCGTTTTCCTGAAAAGGTAAACGCGTTTTATATTGTTCCGTACGCAATATGTTCTGAAACTAAATATCATGTAAAACTAGAATAATGATGAAAAAATTTACAGCAAAAGGAAATGCTTCAAATTAGTATTTTTTTCTGCTTTCTTCATCTTCAACTTTAGAGAACATTTGGAATGTTTTCTTTATGATTAGATAATGAACAATGAATTTACCTGATTTTGAATAGAATGTGCTGAATAAACAGGGATATAGCATTTACTTTATTTTTATGGTACTTTATGTAAAGAAAAAAAGGAATAAGTTATTGTTTTCACAAGCATAATAAATAGTTGAATGGCTTGGGTTGTCATCACTTACTGTCAAAACTCCGTCATCAAACTTTAACTTTTGAATGAAATAAGAAATATAATTGAGAGAAAAACATGGAACTAGATGCTACTTTATCCGAAATGAATAATTCTTTATCAACTTAATGCCAAACTTAATAATCCTTCACGATAATTATTTTGTTTCTACTTTAATATAGCCGCATATAACGACCAGCTTGTGCACTCGATATACTTCGTTGCCAAAAGTTTCAAGTAGAGCAAAATTTTGGCATATCTGCTGATCAAATCAATGAAGTTAACTTTCGAACAGTAACATACACACATCCTCACAAAAAGTTTTTCTTCCAGAAAACAAAAACCAATTGCGACTTCCGCAAGGACATCCAGCATCTTAAATGGAAAAGGACAAAATCACAGCAAACCACACCTGCTCATCTAATTAATTGAAATGAACATTTGAACAGTAAAAAGAAACATCGAAGCGGGCTGTCTCTGAGAAACGGCTGAAGGGATCGAGGGGCGTGAACTTACTTAACTTACTCAACTGTGACTTTCTGTGCTAAAGTAGCTCTATGTGACTGAAGTAGCTGTATGTGACTGAAGTAGCTCTATGTGACTAAAGTAGCTGTATGTGACTAAAGTAGCTGTATGTGACTGAAGTAACTCTTTTAGACTCTAATATTATGTGACTGAAGTAACTCTTTGTTACTCTGAGATTATGTGACTGGAGTAGCTCTTTGTTACTCTGAGATTATGTGACTGGAGTAGCTCTTTGTTACTCTGAGATTATGTGACTGAAGTAACTCTTTTTTACTCTGAGATTATGTGACTGAATTAGCTCTATGTGACTGAAGTAGCTCTATGTGACTAAAGCAGCTGTATGTGACTGAAGTAAAACTTTTAGACTCTAATATTATGTGAATGAAGTAACTCTTTTAGACTCTAATATTATGTGACTGAAGTAACTCTTTTAGACTCTAATATTATGTGACTGAAGTAACTCTTTGTTACTCTGAGATTATGTGACTGGAGTAGTTCTTTGTAACTCTCAAATTCGGAAAATCCAATTAATATACCGTTCACAGCCAACTGCAGCAAGCGACTGAGGCCGCCAGATAGTTAGGTATGAAAAAGCACGGGAAGCTAGTTTGGTCACTGCGCGTGCGCAAATCGGTCGCTGTGACATCATCAAAATGTTCGTGATGTTCACCAAATTTCAACTCGAGTGTGAATAAGCCGTAATCCCAAATTCTAAAATTTTTTTTGCAATCTTCAATGTCTACCGGTCTCTGTTAAATAAAATGAAACTAAAACCAACTCTTTATGTTATTTTGTTGATGAGCTAGAAGCGTTTAACTTTATCACGAAAAGCTTCATAATTTTCTCCTTTCCCGACACACCAATGGACTACTATGGAGGGAAGTTAGTCAACGTCAAAACATATACCCTCAATACGTTTTTCCTTCTTCTGTCATTCCAAAACATTCCACACTGAGATCCATTTGTGACTTCATTGAAGCCTGACGAGAATATTTAAACCCGAAATGGAAGTAAAATCACGGCATGCCTTCTAATGAAATCAAATGAAACTAATATTCGAATAGCAAAATGCAGAAACACCCAGAACTAAGTTATGTTCACTCTATCATTTCAAATTTACCCTCACCAAAACACACTTCAGACTTCAGTAATGCCTGCCAGGAAAAGTTAAACCATAAGCAGAAGTAGTATTACGGTACGTCTGCCGATGCGTGTCAAAACTGCAGAAATCTTCCCAATCAAAACCAATTCAACAAATCAAAGGGGAAGAAATGGCCTTTTTACGGTTACGAATGATTATGGCACTTGTGATAGAAACCTATCTAATGGGCTGGCAAGAGTAAAAATTTATGAGGTTTTATGTCTAGAAGAGCTGAAATGTTACTGCACAAGCAGATCTCTCGAAGCATTTTCTTACAACTGCTGCTTTGACTTCGTATTCTGTGTTGATTGATGGTGTGTTTTGAAACAGCTTGATTGGTGGTTGTTCTTTTGATTTAACTAGTTGCTAAGTTGTGGATTTTGTTTAGTGGATGAATGCTTCTATTGTTCAGATTCTATTTGTGAAGCTGAAATAATGCTGGATGCATTATCTGATTTCGTGATATTTATAAAATCATGTTGAGTATATTCGGTAACTCTTCTCGCTTGTTATTTTCTGATTAGCATTTAAAACTGATAAATCGTTATATGAAGGAAATACATATTTTCGTCCTTTCGAACGAAACATTGATCAAACAGTTTGACAAATGTAATTTCCATTTCAGATATATGACATCGACTTTAAAAGCAACGGTTTAGCTGAAAGGTTTAGTTACATTCTCTGGAAATATGTTCATTGAGCCAATGTGCATCTTGAGTTGGTATTATGGCTGACAATCCAGTTAAATAAACATTTAGTGCCATTATTTGATGAACTGTGGAAATTTCAATTAGGTCACTGAGAAGCAAGAATTATAGAAACAAATTTCCTAAATGAACCCAATAATGTTAATAAGGAGTTATGTTATTGTTATAAAATATTTATTAGTATCACTGTCAATTTTCTTATTTTCAATTGTTTCGTTATGATTGTTTCTCAGACACAACCAAATTCTTTACGATATGTCGTTTTCAAAACATTTAAGTTGAGAGTAATACAATTTATTTGGACCATCATCACAAGTACATGGTTTCTGAAAATTATCAAACTTTTAAGAAATTTCACAAGGTAAAACAAGTTAATATGATTACCAATGTTGCTAAAAACGCCCTACTATAAGAAGATTATATATGTTAAATTTATCACGTTCAAAAACCAATAAGATTTAGAAATATGGCCTATGAAACCGATTATAGTATTTTTATTTCTTCAAGAGAAAAATAAGCATAAAAATATTTTATCATATCTTGTATGACTTTTAATGAAACAGCATGGCGTCTGGAGACATCAATGTAAAATTCCTACGGCATATCTGATGTTTTCTTCTTCTTTTCATTTCCCATCGAAGGAATTAATATTTGGACCAAATGTATACATATAATTTCAACACAACTTATCTTACTCTACTGCTCCGTCTACTCAACAAGCTCTAAAAACAGCTTCAAGACTTCTGTGACACCTGCCAGGAACAAATATACACGTAGAACCGGAAACGGAACCAGAATTCTGTTCCGCCTGCCACGAAATAACGTATGAAAAATCTTGACCAAATTACGAAAACTAAAAAATGCATATATTTTTCACACTTACAATCTTTTATCTCAGATCTTAAGCATCTAAGTACAATTTTGTTTATTTTATTTTTTCTATCGTTGTTGCAAAATCTCAATCGTTTGCTCGGATGCGTAAAATGTTGTAGTTATTGCTCGAAAAAACAAAAATTAAATTTTCTCATGAAATGAATAACTGTACATTGAGTTCTGGAACTTCTTTACAGAAATATATGTACAGAAACACATGTAGCAATTTTTAAATTTGGATTTCAGAGATCCTAATTAACCCGTATATACATTTATATAATTATGAGATAAATTATCTTTATAAGTTATTAGCTGAAAACCCGGTGTTGCTCGGAATCCATATTTTTCATATACCGGCCTCCTGTTGTTTTTTCCCTAAAAGTATTGTCACCAACTTTCTCCAACATCCGGAAATCTTGTTTGAATCTTTTCTTGTTGAATTAATACTTTCAAATATAGCATTTTCATCACCTTATAACAGTATGGTTTGAATGAAAATGCGAGGTAATTAAAAAACAACATTTATTTTAAACAAAATTAAGTTAGGGGAATAAAAACTAAATATAAATACTCTCTATTAAAACTGAAACTCACATCGCGTAGTAACTAAACAAATGTCATTGGATATTTGAATGTATATTAAAAGCTACGAAATAAAAAGGAAAGTTAGGTGCATTTACGAAATAACAGCGGAAGTAAGAAGTCTATCTTGACCAAAAAAAGTAATATTTTCTTAGCTTTAAATGAGGTAAAAACACGTGAATAAAGGATTTGATGAAATAATATATTAGTTTGAATTTTAGTTTGTAACATAAAAGCATTGTTGCAATTTGAGTTTAAAATGAATTTTGAAACGTTAATTACAGTTAGAGAAAAAAATATACACCAATTAAATTGGTATCATTAAAACGATAATGTTTTGCTCTTTAAGGTGATGTAAAAATAATTTTCGTATCATAAGTATTTCAGAAGTTATTGGCGAAAAACGTACAAAAATAGCTTAATTTTCGTTATTTAGTTAAATAAATAAATATCTAACTCTAATTTTTAAATAATTTTTACGGCGTTAGATACCTCTTGTGCTAATCCATCACTGTGCCAAATTTGGCCGTCGTAAGTCCAACGGTGTGGACGTGCATAACCAACCAAAAATCGAACAAACAAACACAGATACTTTCCTCTTTTATTTATATAGATAGAGGAAATTTAACAAAATAATTCAAATCAATTCAGTGCGGTATGTGAGAGAGGTCATAAAAGGAAGCAGTCACTAAAGCATCTCTTTATTAATGCACATACACATAACTACATAACCTTCAAATATGCATAATCAAGATAACTATGCATGCATTGCCATTCTATATTATCTTACTTCTTCATGAAACTAGGGATCTTGTCCCCTACTAACGCTCATGAACCCACAGAAGGATTGCTACGCAATCCTTCCTTGTTTACTGTGAAAACCTTGCTCGTTTCGCTCGTTATAATAAGGGCACTCTTCATCTTAGGAAAACATTTATGGTTAATAGATTTTCTTCCGATGTTTTAATTTATATCTTCCCAGAATAAATTTACCAGCCTTGACGAAGGTCTTTTTCAATTAGTAAGCATTTAGAAGACAAATTTAAACATAGAAATGAAACTAATAAAAAATATGAAAGCGCAAAAAAGTGGGAAATAAAAGTTTCAGAATATGTAAGAAGAATACGAATAACAAATTGGTAAGACTTAAGGACAAAGCCTACTTTCGTCGTAAAACTCACCATATTCTAGCCAGCCGCCAACATATCTCCAAAAGAGAAAGAAAGTATAAGGGTTACTACATTAGGCAAAGAATAGCCCAAAAGAAGTTTCATTTTAGCGATCACACCAAATTTTTAAGTCTGGTGGCCACGCTGATCATGTTGAAGCAAATTATTTTTCCTTCTTCCAGAATGCTTTTCAAAATTTCAATGGATTCCTTTGCACTTTGAATTAGTCTTTCTTCATTGTTTCTATAATAATTAACATGATCGAGATACATGCTTCACTCATCGAAAAAAGGATCAAACCAAATCGCCAACTCCTATAGATAAATAACGCATTTTCGGGGAGCCATACAAGATAAATATTTATGAATATTAGTTGTCCTCATAAGACAGCTGTTTCGTATAACCCTTTCACGTTCCTTGGTTACGCAGTGAAACCATATATTGAGCATTTTTTTACTGCGCATGGGCGAAACGTAGCGTAATTTTTCGTTCATAACTTAAGAGCTAGATATATTCGCCAACTTATATAAAAATTTAAGTTCAATACCCTTAGTATTCACAACGATACCGGCATTGAAAGAACTAAATTGCTTTTGATCTCGAAGAGAAGCAAAATGATGCGTGTTCTTGCACAAATTGTAAAGTAATATAGAATTGTCTGAAGGTTGAATATCCAGAATACTCACGTATACTTATGAAATAAATACATAATTTCATTTGCATTTCGATGATAAGTTATTTGGAGGGTAAATGACCCGTTACCGTTCATTGGTTCACTGTGAAACAACAATTTTCTTGAAAATAAAAAAATTGCTAATTTTTTTTTCCTTTACATATTTATGATCAGCAGCTACATTTAAAATATTCATTTCTGAAATAAAGTTAGTAATTTTCAAAGCGAAACATGCAGTGGACTTGAAAGAATAAATACAAGTATTTGATTTGCTTTGTGGGAAAGGAAAGGTAGATTCTCTTAGTGAAGAAGTGTGGAAATGGGATATTTCAATCTTCTAAAATTTTATCACGTCTTAAAGCAATTAGTTAGCGATATTTGGAGTTTTATTTCGTCAGTTTAATGAGCTCTATATCATAGATTGATCTCAAAATCTTCTCATAAGCATGAGAAGAAAAGTCTTTAATTTTATTGTTTCCTATCGGAGAATAAAATATATGCCTTTATGGTTCGGAGATTCGGTTTATTTGACTAGGAGCACCCAGTTACTCTCTACAATTGACAAATATCTTCTATCAGGCAAATGTGTGCAGTATAGAATATTTTCAATTTTTGAATTCATTTTGACTGCCAAAACGGCTAATCGTCATGCAGACTGCCAGACAACGGCCCAACGGCCAAAATGTCATATGCTTATTTCCTTCCCCCTTTTTCATTAGGGTCGGTAAACTGTGGGGAGCAATCTTATCGTATTAACAATGGTTGTTTCCCCTCCCACTGTCACTCTTGATTGATGTCTCCAGTAAGTATTCGAGGGAAGATGCTCAATTTACTTTAAGCTCTCTGCTTGCTTACTGTTAAAAATTCTTGCTATAATGCCTGTTAGTTATCACAAATTGTAAACGATCGCTATATAGTCAAAAAGGGTTTGGATTTTAGAATCATGACACTAAAAAACTCCCCCACGACGCAAACGACTACTTACTAATCAGATGGGGGAGGGAAATGTTTACCTTCTTTCATCTCTGAACTTGGCCGGTCTGGGTTTTAAAGAAACTAGATTTCAAAGCACTGTGGGTTTCAGAGGGTTAAACATATTAATAAATTGAATTCTTTCTTATATTTTATATGTAAGCAAATCGTGGAATGAATAGATGTTATTTTAAAAGTTATTGATTCGCATAATAAACATTTGCAATTCAGTTAACAGGTTGTTGCTCGAAGTGTCTTTTTTAATTTCACATTTATTTATATCTCATTCATTAAAATTAATTGTTTATTGGAAATATAGAATTGTCTCACAAATTTATTATGAATTTATTGTAAAATCATAATCAGATACAAAAAATAACTCTTGTTTCTGAAAACCATTTACGATAAAATTACAAAAACATATGTTCAAATTCAAAAAGAAAGCTGAATATTTTTGATTTCTTGTAAAATAGTTTACTTTCAAATTAAATATATGAACTTTTAACCTCATAACTAATGAATATTTTACTTCAAAAAATTCAGAACTAGCAAAATTTGCTTGGAGAAAATCAAAGCCAAAATCCTAAGAGGAATATTGTGTAAGTTAATTATTTGTCTCTTCATTTCCGGAGCACTTAATTGAAATAAAATTAAAATAATCGAAAATGCAAAATCTTTTGTGTCGATTCTATATGGGGCTTCAAGCAAATTTATTATATAATATTTAATATACAAATTTATGATATTAATTATGTTTGCTGTAAGTCTGTAAATGAAAAGTTTCTGTATGCTGTAAATAAATAAAGTGAAATAATATTTCGTTCATTATTTTCATTCATTACATGATCAGCGAACATTTTTCAGATATTTTTTTACGATAAATCTATTCGTAAAAACAACTCAAGTTGAAAACAAAATAAACAAAAATGCTTTCTAAAAATAAATAATTATTGTATTTATTATTGTAGAAATAAAAAAAGTGTGTAAACTTTAAGACAGAAAAAAAAATCGAAAATTGGAATCTTAAATTTCACAATATAACAAATGTTAAAATTGAAACTCAAAAGATTCAATTGAGTTGCTTTGTAGCGTGACTTTTTTTCCAAAAAGAATTTCATTTTCAATTTTTTCATATAAAAACGGAAGAAAGTCATTTGAAAACAGAAGCATACGGAACTTTTGGATGCTTTGAAAGCTTAGAGACCGAATGTCAGGTTTGAGTAAATAATTATTTTATATTCAATTTCCGAATATAAAAAGTATATTTTAGATGTAATTTTTTTATATATTTTAGTATACTATCGTATTCACCAAGTTTAATATTTTATAATATTATTAGAGAAAATACATGGATATTTTTTCTATAGACGAACATAAGCAAAGTAAAATCTTAAAAACTGCTTAGTGCATCACTCCTTCTTTCCACAGGAATTGATAATTCTAATTCTTTTAGATTTTGCGACATTTTAATTCCTTATATTGCAGAAATATATAGAAGACGAATTTTAAGAATATCGAAACAATGTTTCTTTTGAATGCAAAGAAAGGATATATCGTTATCAATAGAGATAAAGAACGTGAAAACTTTCCCCACCTAAATAAATTAACAAAAGTTATAACACCAAATCCTGGAATGAAAACAATTAAACAATTAAATTTTCATCGCGCCCATTTCATTGGTGCTTCTAAACTGCCTGATTAATCTTTTTTCGCATGCGTCAGGACAATAAAATAGTTTTAATAATAATATGCAGCGATTTCAGATACATATCAGGTATACAGCGATTTCAGATACATACCAGGTGTTTGTCATTGTTTCCGGCGTATGTTTTATCTCATTCTCTTCTTTTGGCAGATAAGATTAACTCTATCGATACGTGACCGTCCAACACGTCCCCTCAAGCAAAAGACGATAGCCGTCCGAATGTCACTCTGAAATTTCTACCCCTTTCGGTATGTGTGATTGATTTCACACCCGTGGCGTGTGCTTTCTTCGTTAGAGTGGCTCGCTTCTTCGTTAGAGTGGGAAGAGGGGAGTTCTTTTACATTTCGGTCAATGCAGGCTGTCATTGTCGTTTTCGAGGGAGAAAGTGAATTTCCCTTATCTTTGACAGTGGAACTCGGACGTTCCCGTATTTTGAGGTTCCTTTATTTTAATGGCCTTAGGAATTAGGGTTAAGACAGAATTAAGACTTTTATGTCCTTATAGGCAATGCAACCTTAGGGACCCACTTTTTTATTCCTCATCTTCCAAAACCAAATATTTTCATTTCAACCTTTGCGAACAAGAGAAATTTTTTAGAACACTCATATCAAATTGGCGCACTTTATGTGCCAGCCCGTTTTCCCCAGATCGACGCTTATGTAATGTGTACTTCATTTTTTTGGTATAATAAGATTAGAGGTTCAGTGGATGTGAGATGTAAACTTTGTGTGTTGTAGTTCGAGTCGGTATATTCTTCGTGAACTGGATTGTCTCCACATCAGTCTCAGAATCAATTCCTCGGTCACTGTTCTCAATCACTTCTCCATCCAGATTTAATGCATCAGATTCCTCCTCACCTGGTTTGTTCTTGACGAATTCTTCCAGAACAACCAAGTATTGCTCTGTAGGGATAATTTTCCACCGTTTCAGGTTAGCCAGGTTGGGTGATGGTTTAGTTTAGTTATATTAACGTCCCGTTTTGTAGTAACACGAGGGATATTTTGGGACGGGCCTCGTAATTTTGAACCGAGCTCAGATGACGACACCTGAGCTGGCACCTCCTAACGAAACTTCCACGCCACACCAACGAGAGGACGTTTGGCCACTACATAGGATTTAACGCGCAACGGACCCCATACACGGCGGATCTTCAGTGGAATCGGGTTTCGGACCCCGAACCCTTCTGGCTCAAAGCCAATACCTTACCACTAGGCCACCGCGGCCTTCGGTTGAGTGGTGGAGAACGTTTCATGCACTTTCAAGCTCGATCAAACTGAACTGACTGACTCATTGTCAGTGGAAACTATCGGAGTTAGTACGAGGAATGTTAGTACGAGATTAGAAGCTTGGTGATCTCTCCACCATCAGTATTACTTATTTACTTTCATTCAGCTTATGGTACGTAAACACTGGCGCACTCAATACGCCGTACCCGTCCGCAAAAGGTTAATCTCTATTCAAGTACTTTTCTAAGTTACAAATATTGTGACAAACTGAAGTAACAAAATTCTTATTTGCGGGTCACTTTCAGGAGAGTCGGTTTCATTACCTCGCAGATAAACGAAATGGTAAAAAATTACAAAACTTTTTTAAACAATCTAAATAATATTTTTTTAAAATTTTCCTGAATGTTGAGTCGATCACCCCACTGCAAAACCAACTGAACGCCACTGATTTTCTAGAAAATTTGTAAACATGAAAAAATTCCCAAGAATAATGCTATGATATTTAACTGTTTAATCCCGAGGAGACTTTTCTCTCCCAGCCCCTTTAACATCTGGATTTTTTGGGACGTTGCGATCATAAATTGGACTTTCCCAGTCTGGGTGGTCATTTATCCCATCCCCCTGCCATAACATTTCCTTAAGGCGTAGGGAAATGGGCTGTGATAGGTAAGGATCATTTGACCCTCTATCGAGCTTATCTCCGACCTGCTTTCAACCATATTAATACAACGTTTCTACACCTTCCCGAACCGCCTCGCCGGATGTGATAGGGTTAAAGAAGTACTTGATTTAAATTTAAATAAGTTCGAGTGCACGGCTCTCCTAAATTAATTGAAAGCAATAAATTAATTTGCCTTGAAAATGATGCAAAAAAATCTACGATACATTGTGGGGCCCTCAAATTTGAGTAGCCCTCTATTTTGCCTACTTGATAATCCCTCCCTGAACATAATCGGAATATTCTGTCACGGATATTGAGCATTCGTGGGGAAAATCGCATTTCGTTCGCAATCCAATTTAAATGAATCTCGCAGCAAATATTTCCTAATAAATGCGATACAGGGTGCTCTGAAAATATCTATCGAAAATTAAAGGGTAGATGAAGCATATGATAAGCTTCAAAAATCACAAAGGGACATGGGTGCGCAAACGCCATCTGGAAGCAGGTGATGGTACTTAAAATAATACAGTGCGGGACACAATTGCCAAAAATTTTTGAAATTTGCTCAGTTATTCAAATATCTTTTCAAAATTTGACCATATAAACAACAGATTTGAACTCACAATTTACATTGAAGATTCGGTCACGAGGGCATTTTGGGAACCGACCAGAATTTGATGAAGTGGAAAATGGATTTTGGCTCACCCCATTCCACAAAAAGCTGATAAAGGTTTGCAACTTCCGTTAACTATTTTTTGTATTGTGCGCAATATTTCCATGCATTTTCGTAAAAACAACCGGAATATTCGGGAGATATAAATGTTTCGTTAAAAAATCGCAAATTTTTTCGCATTTTGATTTCTTAAAACTTGCAGCGTTTTCAACCAAATAGTATGAAACTTGCCGAATAAATGACAATATATTAGAGAAACATTATCTTGAAATTTGAAGTAAATAATGTTAATATTAGAGTAGGTATGATCATTCGTAGTAAATACTTTTTTTACTACACATAGTCGACATATAACCTAATTTTTTTCACCACTTCAGAGCCAGATATATAGGGCAACTTATATTAAAATTCCAGTTCAATACCTTTAAGATTCAGAAAGATATCAGCATTTCAGCCAGCGTGTTTTATTTTAAATGCAATCTGCCGCCTCTAGATGGCGTTTCCGCACCCAAGTTGCTATGTGATTTTGGATTCTTATCGTATTTCTGACCTACCTTTCCATTTTTGCCAGATATTTTTAGAGCACCCTGCACATTTCTCATGATATTATCATTACAACTTGAAAATGGCAACAGCTTTTAATATAATTGAAGATAATTTTCAAACTTCATGAAAATGAGAAGTAGGCTGCAACTTATTCCAGTACGGCGAGACTTTACACGAAGTCTTGCTGGTGTACTGAATTAATATATATATCGTTGTGTTTGGTTCAAAGTTTTGCCCAACGACCAACGTTCTTTTATTTTTTTATATTTTTATCGGAACTTTTGTAAATGAGTTAAAGGAATGAGAGCATGGAGTGTTCATATATGGATTAAAAGTAATAAGAAGTTCTTATTTCTGTTTTGTCTAGTTTTTACAGTAGTTATAATAGTCATACAACATTGTTAGATGGATGGTATTTGGTGCCTCATTCTCTATATATCAGCACACTATCTGAAGAAATCTCCAGCCTAATTATGGACTCATCTGTGAAGAGCTTCGAAGCCCATTGCTTTCTTATCCAGTTAACATGCTGTTTTGATCAAAATAAACAGGCCTTTCTTCGCTGTCGACTAAGATGGACACTCAGAAGTAGTTTTCTTGCATACAAACCTTGATTCCGAAAACGTCTTCGAAACCAATATCAATATTCTCTTCCATGTTGCAGCGAAATGATTTGAATCAAACTGAGGAACAGTAGTGCTGATCCTGCTTCCGACTAAAAGTGCTAGAAAGGGAACTTCTGCAGGTGTTGTAACATGTGGCCGACCACGAAAATGTCTAATTGAAACTTAAATTTTCGATTGCATCTGATATCAGAGACTTTGGACTATATTGCGAGACACAGTATGTCATCTATCAGAATAAATTTTTACCAAACCCATTTATATCCACCCCATCGCCAACATCCTTTGACTCGCATAACGACTTCTGAACCCGTTTTGCCTCTGGACTGGGCACTGTATTAGTTACAGAAATTAAGGGGCAAAAACATAAATCTATTTCAATTTTAAATTGGTTTCCAATAAAACGCAATTTCTCCTTATTCTTCTTGTTCTTCAAGTGAATTAAGTACTCGTAAAATTATTCACAAGAAGAGAAACACTTTTTCCTTTGAATGAAAATAAGTAATGTATAAGGTGTGTCCAAATAAAAAGGAAACCTTAGCTGTATCAATCCCAGTGAGTCAATGTGCTAGTCGAGAGATGGCATGGTGATATTCCCAGTTGCACATGCGTAGTTAAGGGTTTCGCATCAATATTCTCATTTCTGGAGAGTTGTTTTCGCAGTTCGTTGCATGATGGATTCCTCCAGATCAGCACAAAGGACAGTTTTACAATTTCTTCGCGCAGAAGGAGAGCATACTTCACAAATTTATAGCAGGATGAAAGAGGTGTACACAGAGCAGTGTCTCGCACGTTGTACCATATTCCGGTGGTGTGAGCGTTATGAGGCGGGACGCGTAAACATCAAGGACTTGCCACGTTCTGGGCAGGCGCACGTTGTGACCAACAGTGCCAAGATTTTGGCTGTGAATGATCTCTTACAGAAAAATCGTCGGATGACCACACGTGAAATTGCTGTTGAACTGTCGATAAACAAAGGACCTATGCATCTCCTGATACACAAAAAGCTTGGTTATGGCAAAGTTTGTGCACAGTGCTCTCGAATAGCATAGTGCATCTCCAGGACAACGCTAGGCCACATGTGGCCAAGATGATCCTCCAGCTCCTTGAAAAATTTCTATGGGAGGTCCTTCAACATCCTCCTTATAGCCCCGATATCTTCCCATGTGACTCCCATACCTTCGGCCCCTTAAAATAATCTCTGGAAGGTCAGAGGTTCACCTGTGGCAAGGAAGTGCAGCACACCTTAGAAAACTGGATCCGTCTGCAACCCAGTTGTTTCTACACTGAAACCATCCACTCCCTTCCTAAGCGCTGGGATCAGTGTATCAGTGTCAATGGCGATTATTTATAGTTGTGCTGTTCCACTTGAACTGTAATTAGAATATTGTTATTGAAATTTCTTTACATATAAATGTAGCCTCGTTTTCATTTCGGCAAACCTTATATTTTTCACTATAGGAATGAAAGAATGAAATCTTTACTTCAAATTACTACAAACCACACTAAATTCCAGAATGTAACAAATGTGAGAGCTAATTTGTATGCGTGGTAGATTCTTTTCAGCTTTCAAACCTTGACTCTCCCTGAGTTATTGTTACTTTTACAAGTTTCGCAAAAGTGAAATAATTTTCATACAAGAAGTTTACGGCGCTTTGATCTGCTTGAAGGTGTCTGGCGTGAAGTCTGTTTCATTTCCCTTCCTCGCCGTTTGCTTTTGCAGATTTGAATACAGTCACGGATACAGAAAATTTTAAAAAACCCGCTTTGTGTTCGAAACCCAATTTAAATGTACCTTGCATCGAGTGCAACTGAAATATATTTATTCAAGGAAAAGAGATGAATTCTTTTCCTTCTGGCATTCTTATTGTTCGGAAAATGTTGCGTCAACTCTCCTTTTAGAATACATTCCTTGCAGGCAACTTTGAAAAACAGTGGGTGGAATTTTATTTATTTCGTCTGGGATACGCATTTTCGATTTCTAGAGCTTCCTCGTGGCTTAAATCGTGTTTTTTGAGATTCATACTTATTTCGCTAAAATAAACCTACTGTTATGAATGATGATTTAGAGTTTCAAACTTTAATGAGTTCTTGTTGTCCATTAATTTAATGGGAGATTTGTTAAAATCGCGAGGTATTTTATAGGAATTTGTGTTTAAAATGTGGACGCTGCTCATCTCTAAAGTTTCGAGAAATATATTTTACAGCTTTATATATGAATGATATAATAAATAGATTTTTCAATTCTTCAGAATTAATTTTTGTAAGCAACTATAAAAATTATTGCGCAAAATATTAACTTTTTAATACAAAAATATTTTATAAATTCTCAGATTTATTTAACAATTTCCCAAAAAGAAAATATTCCCTTTATAATTTTAAAATTAATCTCAACATTTTGTTCTGCATTTGCCTTAGGATTTTTATAGTTTATTATAACAAAATTATTACCTGAATTTAAATGCAAACAAGAAAAATAAATTTAATATATTTATAATCATCTGATTCGATTTAATATTTTATTTACTAATTAAGTTAATCAAAGATTTTTTGAATGGAAAGATTCCAAGTTAAAGGTTTAATTGTTACAATAATGTATAAATTAGAAATTTTTATTATGAAACCCATTATCGTACATAAAATTAGAAATGAAAAAAAAGAGGAAATATGAAGTTTTTTCATCGCAACTCGACAATCGATTTATATTATGTGGCCATAATATGCTGTCAAAAATTGAGTAACTATATTAACATTCCAGAGGGTGCGCTAAAATATTTCACACGAGCGAGCGCGTGTCGTACTTTTTACGACACAATAATTTTCTTCATTTTTACTATGACAGCTGCAAATTATTTCATAATACTAATAAGAGAAAGTAATGAGATTTAATAATAATATTTTATAGAAAGTGTATTCAGCAAAATATAATAAAAAATTATAATACAAACTAAAATTGTACAACAAATACTTTCTTCTTAATTTCTAATCTTTGTCCTTGCACTCGAAACATTGAACTTTTTCTAGAGAGTGACGCTTACAAGTACACTATATATTGCACCTACGGCATTTCATGGATTTTGATGTTCGTTTTCTTCTTTCAAACAAAAACCAAGTTCTTCTCAATTATGGTCGCTGTTCACTTGCTTTTTCAGGTTGTGATGTATAATTTAAACTTAAAGTCATGGTAAGGCATATGGCGAAGATCAGTGTTTTAGGCTGGAGTAGTGAAGTGTTTTTTCATAAGACTGAACGTTAAGTTTTTCATGAAAATTTCTTCGGCTTGGTGGATAATTGGCAGGCTTATTACAAATTAAATATCTTTAATAATGTAAAATTAAATATTAAATCGCCCTAATCCCCACTCGTTTTATAATTATCAAACTGAAACGTTAAGACGTGGAAAAAAGTATCAAGTTACACGAACGAGCGCGCTGCATAAACTTTACGACAGAAGCATAAAACAGTATAGAAACACCTTGAGACTCGGATAAACCCACTTAATCCTGGTGAGAGGGGTCGCATCAAGGAATAGCAATACCTTTCAGACAGTTTTCACTCCGAATAAGAAAACGGGGTATGAAAAGTCCCGTTTGTCGTAAAATTTGCGCAGGCGCGCTCGCTAGAAGGTTAAATGGTAACTTTTCATTATGAATCAATAGTTTTTTTTGTAGTTTGTAATATTAATTTCCCGAATGGAAGCAAAAGAGAGCTATTTTGTGACCGACTTACAAGGGGAACACAAGGTTTATGTGTCACCGATTTTTTTAAAATTTTCTACATTTGCAGTAGTGCCTTAGGATAATACAACATTCAAGCCACAAGTTCAACAACTCAGTAATTTTCGAAAAAATCTATCGATAGCTTTAGCGGATAGAATAACAACGAGTTATCTGTATGTTTAGTCCGAGATGGCGGCTATGGAGTGGGATGATATGAGGGCCTGGGTGCCTGCATACTTAAAGTCATTCCCCAAAATATACTCAAATTTGCCAAGCGTGCGACGTTTATTTTTACAGACAGGTTAAAATTTTTATAAAGTGTCCCCAGAATTGTTCCTATTTGATTAAAAACGAACGAGTAATTGCATGTCGTGAAGATGCAACCAATTATCGGCACCGATATTTGCAAAAATATAGCGTTACGCGTGGTTCGCATGCAAATTTAGTGACGAAAGGGAAATTTTCCACAGTGTAAACAATATTTGCTTTTCCAGCTGCAGGCCTACAATTACCTCGTGTTTGCGGGCAATTTGGGTTCATTCGGTGTAGTAGATGCAGTTTGAATTTATGTTCTCTGTGTCTGTATGAAAAATATCATCCGGAAACTTGTACTGTTTAATGAGGCTTTGAAAACAGTATGTCATGAATATTATTGTATACCAGTATGTAATCTCTTATTCCGATGCATTTTATTATTAAATATAATAATTACGATTCACATAATGTGATGAATAAAATATAATAAAAAATAAATTTTTATCTAAAAAAATTAGTAGAATTACTAAACGCTGTTGAAAGTTCAATAAATATTCATGCATATAAAGAAATCATTCGCTATAAAATATTGAAAAGAAATTTGAGTGTGGGACTCGATCCGGCGTTCTAACAATTGTGAATTTCAGACGCTAACCACTCTACCGCCGTCATGTCGGAGTAAACTTGCAGCGAACTGGTTGACATTCGATCCACTAAAGTTTTCGATCGATTTTCTCGAAAATTACTGAGCTGTAGAACTTCAGACCTGCATGTTGTATTGTCCTAAGGCACTACTACAAATATACAAACTTTGAAAAAAAATTGGTGACCCCTGTCCCTGGTGTTCCCCTTGTTAATAATGGTGAAACATGGACATTTGACAAATGATGACACCGGAGCCGGCATCTTTTCCATAAAAAATTGCACCACACCACAAGGAAAGCGTTTTGCCCTTGACGTAAGATTAAACATGCAACAAGCTTTTGTAAAATTGGGATTCCAACATAGAAACCCTCTGGCCCCTTCGCCGCGTTATAAACATATATATAAAATATGATACTAAACAATATATAAATGAGCATGAATCATAGTTAATAATTTTAATATGATCAATAAATTTTTCCATAAAGAAGAACGACATATAAATAAGCAAATCAATGTAAGGTTTAAAAAATAATCTTGCTATGTTCTTAGGTCATTTTATGGTGTATAGTAATTTCCTGAATCTTTATTGCCCAAAACGATATTTGAAAAAGATAAATATAGGTTGAGATAGACGTTTCAACATAGAAATACGACATTGAACTTCCAAACAAACTTCAGAAATATAAAATATGTTCCTGAATAACAGACAAAGCTCCTCAAACTGAAGTTTCAAAGTCGTCTGCAAGGAATGTATTATAAACAGAGACTCGACGCAACATTCTCACTGCAACAGTCATGGCAGGCGGGAAAAAATTCGTTTTTTCCTTGTACAAATCTATTCTACCTACATTCGCTGCCGGGTACATGTAAATTGAATTTCACTCACAAACAGATTTTTGCCTCAAATATTCCGTATCTATGACGTTGTATTTTTACTGTGTGCAAAGAAAATTTTGAGTTGTGGGGAGAATGAACTAGAGCCTAGAATTGGCTTAAACTTTAGAATGCCTTAGACATCCTACACAAGCAATTGAAAGTGTTGAATTCGTGTTTACAGAAAATTTCTATCATGTTTATTAAATTACGGGAATACAACATGAACGTAGGCAAAATGGTTTCAGAGAAGAACAAATGAAATATTCGAGATAAAAAGATTAGTTCTTCATTTCTTGTATTTTAGAATAGAAGGCTTTTTTCATCATTTTATTTGGGGCAATTAATTCAAATTTCTGAAAATTAAAA
>BGPR01002665.1:136856-166692 GCA_013235015.1 Araneus ventricosus
TTAAAACCGATGCGCTGACTCTAGTAGTCGTAGGTATCGAGGGTTCAAGGTGGCGTTAGGTCAGATGAGATGTTGTTCGCGCTTTATCCAACTTGTGCCCATTTAAAACCGATGCGCTGACTCTAGTAGTCATAGGTATCGAGTGTTCAAGGTGGCGTTAGGTTAGATGATGAAGACAACACCTGAGCTGTCATCCTTATCTCCAGATATCAGCGCCACAGCAGCTGGAGGACCCTTCGTCTCCTTCGTTTCATTTAGCATGCAACAGGCCTGCACACATGGTGGAGCTTCAGCGGAATCGGATTTCCAACATGGAAGCTCCAGACTTCAAAGCCGTGACCTTACCAATAGGCCAACGCGTCTCTGTCAGTAATGGGACGAAAGCATGCGATTAAGTATTGTACAACCAATAAAAATGGATTAAATTTCATTACAAAAAAGGATATGAATTGTTGCACACTATGTCTAAGAATACATTCTGTAAAGTTACCTACATACAGGAAAGCATTCACAGTAACTACTAAATTGGTTGTTGTTGTTTCATGTCCCCCTGGTCCAAATACTAGACTAGGTCCATAATACCATGTCGCTCCAACAGTACCACAAGTCCATTTTCCCCTTCACTCCACAGCAGCCTCGCACAGGCGCCAATACAGTCAATGACATGAGCAGGAGAAGCAGGACAGGAACAAGGGCAAGAGGAATAAGTCTTTTCTTTGTCGACGAATTTCAAGCTTTTGATATGGCCACTACGAAGTCTGGCCAATGCAATCTGTGCGGACCTTGTACCTTCGGACTGTAGAGACAGACCAGGACGATTTTCAGCATACCATTCGTATGCCGGAGGGTCTTTCCATGTAGAATTTGCTTTAGCCCTGTGGATAGAAAATATTTGGGACGCGAAGAGTTCACCAGAGGCGGCAGAAGGAAGAGCACTTCCCTCTTTCGCAAGCAAGTCCGCCACCTCATTGCCGAACACTCCAACATGGGAGAGAATCCGTTGAATGCAAACTCTGCTTTTCTGTGAAAGTGTAACAATTTTGGAAATAATTTCTTGATCGGTTGGTCTAAACTAAATTGACCGGTCTTGATTAAATTGGTATCACTGGAAAGATAATTGTTTGAATTTTAAGATGAAGGAAATGTCATTTCTGTGCCATAATATTTTAGGAAGTCAACACAGGAAAACTCGATAATTTTTCCTAATTTCTTCATTCACTCATGTTCTAATTAAAATATCGAAAGAAAGACCATCGTATTTGCAAATGTATTCCTTTATGCACTCCTACTTACATATTTGCCCCATCGGCGTGGCACCGCGAGTTCACGGATGAAAGGCTGCCGTATCAGTAAGCTGGTTCTCGCCAACCTGATGGTACAATAATGGTGGTGTGGCTCTTTGGGTCCATCTCCGAAGACAGGTCGTACAACGGTAAAACTGGGGGTTGTTGCATGATCTCCTCGTAATGAGGGCCACAATGCAGGAACCTCAGTGCCTGATTATTCTGTCGCGGCGGCCGGTCTTTCATGTGTTGCCCGGATGCTATGGCAGGGCGGGGCGATGTTCCTTGTGACTTATGTACATATTTGCAATATGTAGGAAGTCTATTTCTTGCTTTTCATCCTGTTAGAAAAAGCAGAGTAAAGGAAGAGGCAAATAGTTGCTTTAAAAATAGAAATTTAGGTTATATGTTTCTTATTAAGTAATTTTAAAATACTGCTTCAAAAAATTATAACTTTTGGATAATTTTTTAATTGTATTTGCTTTATAAATATTTGCTCGTTTAAATAGCATGTAGGAGGAATGATAAAAATTATCGGGGCTGGTGGGCTACTCTGAAAGCCAAGACATACATTGCCAAAATGTTTGGTATATATTGACTTTGAACTCTAGCACGCATTTGTCGAAACTTCCAAGATCATAGCTCCCATTACTTCTATGCGTTAGAGCTTTCAATAAATGTCTGGACTGTGCTGTTGTCGCATTCTTTTTATGGTAGAGAAATTTAATTTAAAAACTGTGCTCGATCTATATGATTGTTCGACATGCTGTAATATAGTACAAATTTTTAGTCGCTAATCTTTTTCGAGATTAAAAATCCAGTTTTTAAGGATGAATATATTGTGTTAGTAAATAATATTTAGGTTAATAAAAGTTTTGACGAATTACAACGGTAAATTTATTTTTACTATCGATTGACTTACTAAGAAGAGTTAATTAAACTAAGAACTCTTACTGAGAAGAGTTAATTGAACTAAGAATTCTTACTAAGAAGAGTTATTGAACTAAGAACTCTTACTAAGAAGAGTTAATTGAACTAAGAACTCTTACCAAGAGGAGTTAATGGAACTAAGAACTCTTACTAAGAAGAGTTAATTGAACTAAGAACTCTTACTAAGAAGAGTTAATTGAAATACAAGAAATATCATACAGAATGAATTATTTTATTAATGTGGTGAACACATAAAAATAGTCTTCACAGATATCTATTTATTAGAAAAAAAATAATCTGATAAGCAGATTCTTCAAATAAAATATAAAAGTCGAAAAATGTTTAGGAAATCATCGATTACCAAATTGTGATTTCCTTCCCAGTACAATTTTTTTTTTATTTTATGCGGGATATAATCCTTTGTGTAGAATACAGATTTTAACCCTCTAAGTGTTCAAGCTGGATTTTGCTGTTTTCCGTGTTTAGTTCAAAAGCTGGTAAGTCATGTTTATGTGTAAAATGTCTTTAGCTACCAAGTACAAAATATTATTAACATTTCAGAGACTTGATTAAATGTTAAGAAGATCCAATTATTCACATTTTAAAGCTATTAAATCAAAATAATTGGAAGCTTAGAGGATTAAGACTAATTTAAACTGCTCTTTCTGCAATTCATCATGAAACTGCTACTATATAAAAATGTTGACACCATTAACGGAAATCGTAAAACGTTTCAGCGTTAGATATCAATATAATCGCGAACAAGTAATCCATACTAACATTTTAAAAACAATGCCGAATTAAGTTGCAGAATGAATACATGTATAATTTATACACAAAAATTAATTATCAGAATTAAATTCAGCGTCAGCCGATATCATTCTAAGTAATAAAATGGAATTAATAGAATAGCCCAAACACTTCTGTGTGTGAGAAGCGAGCTCTCTAATAAACTCCCGAATTAATAACTAAATTAAAGAATCCCCATTTGTTAGAAGAAAAATGGCAACATAACCGGTGAATACGCATAATTCGGATAATTATCTTTGTATTTTCGTTCTACACCATCCGATTAGTAACGAAATTAATTGTTCAGATAACAGTAATGCATCAAGCATTTAGAAAAAACACCTGAGTCGTATCTGCTTCGTGAAGCAGCAGAAGTGGAAATTATTTCCCCAGAAGTGTGAAAAGAGGATATTTTAATTACTAACTCGCATCTTTGGTCATTTAATTAGTGATCTTGGGAATTTTCTTTCGTAAGTTTAATGAGCTTTACATCACATATCATGATTAAAATTTGTGCTTTAAGAAGATATGAGTAAATTTAATTTTTATTTCGTTTCCGAGCTGGAGATGAAAGATTCCTACTTTTATGCCATTGGGGTTATAGATAGGGTTTATTTGATTCTATGTGCCCAATTACATATATTTATTAACAAATTTTCTCTTACCTGTATTGAATGACGTATGTAACACTTATGGTTTAAAACAGCTATAATTTGTGAAGATAGCATATTCCTTATTTATGAGTTGTTTTAATTTATTCACTTTAGTAAATATAAATTTTAACTAATAATTTTTAAAATGTATATGAAGCTGAAATGATCTTGCGGTAACTATTCAATATAATTAAACGTATACATTAAAAGTAGTTGATATTTTCTTGAAAAATCAGGAAAGAATTTAATTTGGATTAAGCGTCTATTAATTAAATTTACTTATTTGTCGAATGAATTGAATTAAGCATTCACTTAATTCAAAATAAATTGAAAAAATATTTAATTAGATGCGTTTTCTCATGTTAATAAAAAATGAAGACTTATAGATTATGTTCAATATTTAACAAATATAATCATAAACAATTAGCAAAAGTAATGAATGATGAAATAATAGTCAAAAATAAAAAAATAATGCAATTATTAATTTCAAGTTACTCGACATTAGTCTGAATAATAAAATATATATTTCTGCAACTATTTTGATTTAATTTTATGTAGTATACATTGTTCATGGATGATTAAATAAGTTTATGTAAATAATTCTGATCCGCGCTTACATTTCTCGCATAAGAAGAATAATGCTTCATTTATACGAGTGAAGTTTAGTAGAAGAGATTTTATGCTTCCATTTTAATATAATATTTATAAAATTAAGTTAATTTTGACAGAATGCGGAAGTTATAAAATTACATGGGGTGAAATAATTGAAAAAGAAACTATTTTTATAAATTAAAATACTTTGCATTATATATAGTTGCTTTATATTTGATTCAGGAACAGACTTTCAGATTAGGCAGTTTCTTTCTGCAAAAAGATACCTACTGTAGTGGAAACGTTCATGGAATTCTTATTTAATCTAAATATGATTATTCAGATTGGCATATGTAAAATTTAACGTAAGAAAATTAATAAAAGCACTTTTTAAAGACAACTTCTTATTTGAGTACTAAAAATCTAATTTTCTTGTCTTAATTATTTTTTGTCTATAAATTATAACACATTTTGATAAATATTATGAATTATGATATGATTTTTTCTGAAATTCCCAACCAGATGCCATTACTGGTCTGGAATCGAAATATAATGAAATCGATAGTATAATTAAAAATAATATTATGAATATGTCAAAAAAAAGTGTATTGACCTTGAAACATACAAGTGTTCAATGTTTTAAAACTGTTAACACATGAGAGAATGAGAGAAAACTCGATGAAACAAGTCATGTTTAATACAAGTGTATACAAATAATGTACTACTACACAAATAGTGTAATTACTACATTTTGTAATACACAAGTGTAGTAACAAAGTGACGCTTAACAAGGGTTGTATAAATAAGTAGGGTATATGTTACTTTGGCGGGATTACCGATGGCGATGAAGTGATTGACGGTTATGTACCTATAATTCGCAATATTAGGTGATGGATGGTCACGTCGAAGATTGAGCCGTAACATTGTTTAAAATATGTTAAAAATTCACAAACATATGTGTTTACAAGATGCATCACAAAGAAGCATACCCTCCTTGCCTGGCATCCAGGTAAATGCTAAAAGACCAACCTACACGACAGAAAATCGGGCAGACAAATAGACCGCAAAATAGCCCCCATTACGATTAAGTCATAGGCCGACCCCCGCTTTTACGGTGATACGATCCGCCTTCGGAGATGGGCCCTATGAGCCACACCGCCATTGCTATATCCCACCAGGAAGCGAGATTACTTACTTATACGGAAATTAATATCATACAAAGAAAGCCAAAAAAACAAAGATAAACTCAGGGGAAATCGAAAAGAAAAAAAAACAAGGAATCCATTATAGCCCATTTTTTTAAGGGCTAAGGACTTTATTCGATATGGACTTAACACAATAATTGGGATATTTCTCTGTAAGAAGCTTGCATTACGCCAAATACAGCTTCTCTTAGCCAGAAATTTCCTAACAAAAGAAAAAGGAGATCTGCACATCAAAAAGCATTATTTCAAAAGAAAGAGAAAAACAACACAAACATAAAGACACTAATAAGAATGATTTGAAAATATCAGCCATCTGGCTTTTTAAAGGTGGGAATCATAAATATAAATTTACCACAAGCCCAGAATAGAGAAAAAGAGAAAACAATGTTCTCACATAATCACAAACTCACACTAATCTTCTTTTAGAAAATTATCAGCAAATTTCCCAAAGAAACACTAGCCCCATGGCGCCATCTATATTCGAAAAAACAAAACCGAAGAAGTAAAAACGGGATTTTTTTAAGGGAATGGAACTATTTAAACATGTTATTAAAAATAAGGTTTTAGTTTCCATCTATGCCTCAATGAATGTGAATTTTTTTAGATTGTATATTCCATACTGCTGTCAAGGATAGGATAAGATCTTTAATGCCTTAAATATTAAAAGGAAAATGGTTGCCATTGAGAGCCTTTAAAAAACATTGGAAGCCATTAAAAAATCATTTCTCTTATTTCATATTTTTTTACAGCATTACTTATACGGCAGGTTCTCATACCCACATTTGAGGTGTCCCTTAAGTGGGAATTCACAGATCACGTACATAAGTGGAATAAAACTTATGAAATAGTTAACTCTCCAGAATTAATAAAAGATTTAATTGAAAAAATATTAGTTGCAATAAATAGTTAACTAATTAATTTGCTAAAATTTCTTCATTGATCTTTGGTGTTATACGTATCCAAACCAAAGAATAAGGGTTAGTCCAATGCAATACTCTGTAAAATAGGAAATGAAATTAATAAACTTTCTGCGTTTATTTAATACATAAATTTGTGGCAACAGCTTAGTCCTGCATATCCTGTCTACCGTGCTTATGTGTAGTGTAGAGCGTAGTGCTATAAAGGCACAATCATCATCTATCATCTCTCTCTTGCTCTGATTTATGTTCCTGTAGTCGACATGTGAATTCAAATATCATTTACTTTACTTTTGTCTTGTTAAGTTTATTAAATTTATAATTGTTATTATGAATTAGCCTCATCAGTGTTGCGTGAATTTTCCTCACACCTGCACGAGCCAGTTCACACATGCATACCTGTCAACAACGGTGGTTTGTACCTTCCAAGTTACCTTGCCTAATGAGAAACAGTAGCTACTCTCTTTGTTGCAATAACTAGAATAACTTAAAGTAAATTCTGGCCCTAGTGCTATAGACATAATGATAACAAAGATAGCCTATTGACCACCACATGGATAAAAAGTAGCAACCTTTACATTTGGCTTGCTCAAAATTAAAGAAGCCCCATTTCAGAGGATAAATGACTACATAACAGTAGAATAACCATAATTCAAACAATTATCTCTACATTTCCGTTAAATACTTCCCCGATTATTAGAGAAATCCAGAAGATAGTTTTAACATCAGGAGTTGAATAAAAAAAAGAAATCCTGCATCGGGTCAGCTTCGTAAATCTGTAAAGATGAAAACCATATACAAGGAAGAGTGGAAAGAGGATATTTAAATTACTAATTCGCACCTTTCGACTTTTAACCCTCTGATTTCAAAGACCATTGAAATAGAGGGACCAGAAAATACGGGAATTTCCGAGCTCCTCTATCAGAGAAAAGGGAAATTCACTTTCCCCCTCAAAAAACACAATGGCTGCTGGCATTGTCCGAATTGTAAGAAAACTCCCCTCTTCCCCAAACACATCTGGGAGAGCTGCTCTAGCGAAGAAAGCACACTCCGCGGGTGTGAAATCAATCACACTTAACGAAAGGGGGTGGAAATTTCAGAGCGATATTCGGACGTTTCGGACGGCTATCGTCTTTCGCATGAAGGGACGTATCGGACGGTCCCGTATCGATAGAATTAATTAGTATTGGATGGGGGTATGATAATTATGAAACGTTCATGCAAGGTAGGTGCACAAAGTTAAAATTTAGTTTAATATATGTAAATTATTAAATGAATACTGAGTACTCTGAAATATAAAACTCAATAATATGCAACACTAGCTACACTCATTTAAATTACCTACCTTTGCAGACTTGAAAAAACTTGGCCGCTAAATAAATTATCTGCAAACACTTTAGTACATTGCGCTAAATCAATTAAAGAAAAACAATGTTTTTAAAATTTAAAATAAATTTTTTATTTAACAATTTTTTTATATTGACTCATTTATTGCCATAAAATTAGACATATATAAAAACTGATGTACAGAACTGAACATATATTCACCAAAATAAAAATTGCAGCTACACATATATATATCAGCACTGCAGGCCTAAAAATTGCAACTTAGCACACTAAGTAAAAAAAAACCTAAATTCGAAAGAGATATATTGATGACTATTCTGTGCCACATAACAACACGTCTTGAATTGATGAGCACATTGCTTTAAATGGATCTGACTTGTATTTAACCTAGAATGATACTTGAAGTATGTTACTTGCACACTTTCATTTTTGCATCAGCCATTTTAGACTTGTACCACTCATTCAAAAAAATTGGAAAAGCTGAAGATGGGAAAAAGACGCACAGCAGAACTTAGCAGCGTAAAACATGATCATGAAGCACCAATTTATATTAATTAGCAGCACACATTATTACGATGAAACAGAGAAATGCTGAAGGTATAACACAAACTGCAGATTTTGAAAGAGGTGATACGCCTTCATTACTCAGGATCACTGATTAGAAACAGCGTTCATGCCACCAAGTTGCAGAGTTTTTAAAATGAAGAAGCAATCACTTCTTTCTTTTACAAACCGCATTTTAATTCACAGATAGTTCTGGAATTGCACTGTAGAAAACACCTTCATTACTTTTTAAATTTTTCATCACAGTGGTTTCGCATACTGTTTCCTTAAAGGAATACCAACGAAAAAATCATACTTCAACTTCAGATCCAAAAAATGACAAATTATTAACGGAAAAATTAACTCAGGGGCAAGCCCCCAGAGGCCCAACGGCCCTAGGGCCCGCAGCTGCAACAAAAACCGACCACTCGTTCTGTCAAGCACAAAAGAATTCAAATTACATAACGGACCGCTTCCAGTTAGAGACGCCAAAGCCAAATAACGCAAAAATTCCTACGCGAACCAAGATGGCGAGTAAATAGTCCCGTTGAAAAATTTTGATTTATAAATTAATAAAGTTGAAACATTAATGGAAAAGACATCAAAAATTAAGACAAATAACATTTAAGTCGAACACAAAGTAAATAATTAAGAAAAATTTAGATATTTAATGAAACTGCTAAAAATTACCGTTTGAATTTCAAAAGTTGCCAGAAATGCCACATGTGCTCAAAGAAACTTTGGTGGCGAAGATTTAAATAATTAAAAATACTGATAAAACCGAAAAATGATGTAGATGCAATTTTTGCAATCTAACAATTAGCAATCTTCAGAATTTCTTTCACAAGTTTAATGAGCTTTGAACCACAAATTATTACTATTCCCTGTGCACACTAACCGATTCCTGTCGTTGAAGCTATAAAAATAACAACAGTAACCCACATGTCCCCTGTGGAGACACACAGTGAGAAGGGGGATTGCTATTGTTGTTTTTATAGCTTCAACGGCACGAATAGACTAGTGTGCATCGGGCCCTAACTCTCTGAACCCGTCTGGAGTGAGAATTCCAGTACCTGAAAAACTGAAGTAAATTTTCGTTCATGAAAACAGAATGAAAACCTTCCTTTCTTTACAGAAATTCCAGGAGGACGACACCCAAATTTGGGCGATCAATTGTACACAAAGAAAGGAGCAACGTTCATCCCGTAAAATTCACTCAGCTACCCGAAACCGCTCGAGTCCGGTGTCTGCCGAATAGGACGGTTTGAGGGGGATTAGGGCTCATAGTGTTAAAGTCTTTCTATTAAGATGGGGGAGAAAGTTTTTTTAAAATTCGTATTTGGTTCCTTGTGTGAAAGAAGAAATTTGTATTCCTCAACCTTTCAGGTTGATGATACGGATTATTCGGCTATGTGCAGTCAATTAGTTAATTCATCAATGAATTATTTCTATCCGGGAATTATTCGCAAAATTATTATCAAATTTATCATATAAATATCAAAAGAATGACTGCGGAGCTCGTAATTTCAAGTTCTGTACAATGTTATATCTTAAAGTAAATTTTCTTATTGACTTAGTAATCGATGCTCTTATTAAAGGAAACTATATTTCGGTAAAATACTGACCAAAAGTAAGTAGATTAGAATAAGTATAACTATATAACATATTTTTAAAATGATCAATAGAATTTGTAATAATTCATTTATTTTGATACATTATCCAATAATAATTATACTTTCCTTTAACTTATAAAGATGCACCAAGTATGTTTGAAATAATTTTTTATTGTTTTGGAAATAAACGAGATATCTCAATCTACTTTCAAAATCAACACATAGCTTAACAATTGGTGAAAAATGGATGCAAAGGATAAAATCTTAGTTTTAAGAGCTAAAAGATTTTAATTTGATAAATGGTATTTTTTCTAAAAAATATTAAAATTATCTTCAATAGTCATTCGAAATAATCACATTTATTTTTTCGAAGAAAATAAACTTTTTCTAGTAAATGGACATGTTAAAGGCTAAGTTTTAATTCATTTCATAATTTTATTTAATATTTGATTTCCTCTGCTTTTTAATTAGTATCAGTGGTAATGTAAATTTATTCTACCTTTTATCAGATTGATAAAATAAATAAATTGACTTATTTTATAATAAAAATATTTAACATTAATTAATTTTGTATAAATTCAACATTTATCTTTTATTTTATAGTAATTTAATATTTTAGGATTGGTTTAAGTAACAGCGAGTAGAAAATAATGGTGATCTCTTTCGACATATTTTTTTTCCGTAATAGGAAACAAAAATTTAATTTTAAGATTTTATATAAAACACAAAAATAGATGTCGAAATTTTTAATTCTAAATATATTTAAAAATTTTATAAAAATAATATTAGGATTTTCATTTCAATTCTTTTTCTTTATCCAAAAGATTCTTATTTCATTTGGACACTATTTTACCCGTTTCGGTACAAACTTTTATCTACGAGTAATTTCAAATTAAAGCAAGACATGAAGATATTACAAACCTAATAATTTTTAGATTGTTGTTCCATTAAGGTTTTTATGATATAATGTTTTCCTAGAGCACATTTAAGTCTGTGAAATAGTTTTTTGTTATTATTTTAATATGAGCGTACTCATATGCTTTCTTTATTTAGGAATGGTCTTCCAAATTTATGGGCCTGATCTGATACCCAAATCGACAACTTAAACACCCCCTTACCCTTTCCAAACTTCTGTGTCATACTAATAAGAAGAAATTCCATAAAATTATATGATTGATTATTTTTCTCATATAATTTTAGATGTTAGAATAGTATTAGCAACAATTTCAGAAAATACCCATTTATTTGCAACAGACGAGCGGTACAAACATTTTATTAGGAAATCAGTTTGCTTAACTGGGTTAAAAAATAATATATCATTGAACTCTTTTGCTCAGTCAACGCTGGAGTGTTATATATGTTGCGATCAATGTGGATAATCGGTTATTATGCATAATTTCCGCGGTTATTAACCATAATCACCAGTTATTACGGATAATTACCGTGGTGATTATGCATAATAACCGGCTGAAGATGCGGTAATTATGCATAATTCCGCGGTTATTAACCATAATCACCAATTATTACGTCAATTACCGTGGTGATTATGCATAATAACCGGCTGAAGATGCGGTAATTATGCATAATTCCGCGTTATTAACCATAATCACCAGTTATTACGGCAATTACGTGGTGATTAGCATAATAACCGGCTGAAGATGCGGTAATTATGCATAATAACCGGCTGAAGATGCGGTAATTATGCATAATAACCGATTACCCACATTGACCATTACGTATATACCACTACTCTAGATACCTCCTCCCTGCCTTATCATCCGGTTCCAGCTGACTGAAGGTCGTCGCGAAAGATTTAGGGGAACTGGTAATGGAGCTCTAATAGGCATCATCTGCCATTATCCAACCCCTCCAGCGTAAGGTATATCCCATCATCAGAATGGAGGTGTCACAAACCCACACAATTATTATACCCACTAGGGAAGAGATAACCCGCTTAATTATCTGGTGGCTTCTCACCCACTAACTGGTGGTGCTCCCCTCGGGAGTGGGTGTTTGCACAAGTTGAGGTCGTTGTTTGTTATTTGCTTTCATTGTTTATCAGGATAAAATATTGTATTGTACTTGTTTATCCAAGATGGCGTACATCCAACAAAATTAATTTTGATCTCAGTAGTTATTTTAAGAGTTCAGTCTTCAACTTAGTTCATGAAGACAACGTGTGTGAAATTTTAAGGTAACTAAAACTCAGGACCATTATTATACCTAATATAATCTAAAGTCGTTGTTTTTTAATCTTTTTGCATAGTATATTGGGCAAAAATAATGTAATGTACTTGTCCTTCTGAAATGATGAACATACATACAACGTACGAAATTTAGATCTCAGTAGTTATTTTAAGAGTTTAGACTTCAGAGTAGTTTCTGAAGACAATAATGCATTTTCATGACTATAAGAGGTATAAAAAGTAAGGAAAAATATCTAAATTTATCCCACTTGTAATACAAGTTATATAAAGGCATTTGTTCCTATGAAACCAGTTCATCTCTAAATCCGTCTGTGATTTTATGTCGGTACAATCTCTAGTAAAGAATTCCTGTTCAATGAAAAGAGAAACATTTTTTCCCCTTTGGAAGTAAAGATATCATGCTTTTGTCGCCAGAGAAATCGAAAGCATAGAACTTTGCTCAAAGATATATGAAATAAATTACGACTTCAAATTTCAGTGCTTGACAAATACAAGAACTAATTTTTCTGCTCGAACTTCTCACTGGAATTTCGTTACAAACATATTGCTTTACTTATTTCTATTTCTGGAAGTTTCACAAAAATGTAACAAATTTCATAAAAGAAATTTTCGATGCTTTGAGATGCTTCGAAGTGTCTGACATTCTAAAGTCTGTTCCATTCCATTTTCTTGTCTGTGCTTCTGCAGACATAAACAGAATATGCCGCCACGGATACAGAAAATTTGAAGAAAAACTGGCTTTGTGTTCGAAATCCAATTTAAATGTATCTGGCAGCGAATGCAACTGAAATTGATTTATACAGGGGAAAAAAGAAATGAATTATTTTCCTCGTGTCATATATATTGTTCGTCAAATGTTTCGTCAACTCTCTGTTTAGTGAACATTCCTTTCAGGCAACTTTGAAAAGAAGTTTCTGGAACTTTATTTATTTTGTATGGGAATGACATTTTTACTGTTTGGTTATTTTTTGTGACTTAAATCGTATTTTTGGATTCTTACTTCCGTCAGAACAAATATGTCTGCGGTTATAAATTGATGAATTAGAATTTCAAAGTTCAATGAGCTGTTTATGTTAAAGGTTTTGTTGGAAACTTTGAAGAATAATACGAGACATTTTATATGATTTTTTCTTGGAATGCTCTGTGCCAATGTTGGGAACTTCTCGTTGAATTCATATATATATATATATATATATATATATATAATATAAATCCAAATATAACTAGTATATAATCATACAAAATAAAGTAAACAAGAATTAAATCTTATATCAAAAGTCATTATTTGAACAATACATCAATTTTAAATATATATAATAAATTGAATTACTAAAGATACCATAAACAAAAATCAAGTTTAAACATTATATTTCAACAAGTGAAAGAACACTGTTGTTATTAAAAATAATGAAATAGGCAATCCAAGTAAATGGAGTTTTCAACAATTAAAATAGCAGCTTGGCTGTGGACAAGCTTTAGCCAGGTTAAATTAATTTTGCTGTACAAACCATCCCTGTTACTATTGTTGTTGAAAAAACAGACAGGGTAATTTACCATAATTGATATATATGTATATATATATATATATCAATGTCATGAAAGTCAAAAAATATTGAAATAAAATGGAGAGACTGTAGTACATCGGTAAAAGCGTATAGATGCATGCTCATCAGGGTAAGTAAAATCTATACGAACCGCTAAAAAATTAGTGAAATCATAATGTTTTCTGCGAACAGTGCTGGCATATAGCTAAAAACACTGTCCTTTACCCCATAAAATACAATACCCATAATTTACAATTCTGCTATGTTTGTTTCTTATTTGTTATATATATATATATATATGACTTATATTTACGTATTTTAATTCTACAGACACAATTCTATAAAATATTTTGACGCATATTATCTTTTTCCAAACAAAAGTGTTCTACAATTTCTAGGACTTCTTTTAAATTACTATCTGAGTGTTTTTAGCAAATTTGTTACAGGAAAAGTTTTCTTCTGTAATTTTATGATTTATGCTCACAGTAATATGTTCTGTATTTGCCTAAGGATTTTTATGTTTTATAATAAAATTATTATTACCAAACTTACTACAAACAATTACAGTGCAAACACAAGAAAAATAAATTCAATATTTTTTTCTGATTTATTGCTCTTGGTATCATAATGGATAAGTGTCCTTAAAATAAGCATCCTGCTATTATAAACGGATTTAAAGTATTAATATTTAATGATATGGGTATCTTTAATTTCTCAAAGGGATTTCAGGAGCAATGGAAATTCATATATTGCGTTTCATATAATTTAGTGCATAAAATGTGTGTTACTTTCAGGCAACAAAAAAAAATCGTCATTAATTCTTAAAATTTAACGGTTAATAACTGTATATAACATTTTGTTATAATCACATTTTGTACACCTCTCCTTAAATTTTGTTACAACTACAATATTATCTTTTTTAATACGATACTGCATTATAATTTTTAGAAGGGATTTTCTTCACATTCTAAGATACATTTTTGAATTTACATTAGCGAAACTTATATTCCTATTTAATTTTTTGATTTGTGCTTAAATAATGCAGCATTATACTTTCTAAAGATTTTTATAATTTATTTTTTTATTATTATAACCAAAACTCACAATATAATGCACAAAAAATAAATTTACCATTTTTTCAAGTGTTTTTTTACGGTAGCTGCCCTATTGGACAGACCACATTATTTTGAGCATAAATATAGATTGTCTAATAATAATAACCAAAAATTTGTGCTTAGCAGATTGAAATTGATTACCCAAATTTATTTTTGAAATAATAATATTGCTGCAGATTATAGTTTTTCTGCCCATGGACACAACCATGTCCCCCAATCAGTGCACTATTTCACTACCAATTTTTATGGTAAATTAAGTGCTTAATAGTTATATATTTCATTTTTTTTCATTAAAATGGCTGCGCTAACTCGAAAATATGAAATATATGGAACGGTGAATTCAGTACATATGCATATTTAAGGATAGCGACAATTCTCAAATATTTGAAGAATTGTTCAGTAAATTATATTCGAATATTATGATGCATATTCAAAGAATCATCAGCAAAATGTAGTGTGCAATATTTATAAATTTACTGCTTATCCCTAATCCGATTATTCTAAATTATTGATGGAACTATAATTGAGCTGATCGGGTTCTAATAACTGTTCCCAAATGAACTTCAAAAATTCTTTAATTTGACGACATTATAGGATTTAATAAGTCATTTAATTGGGCGATATTATTCAACTATGCGAGCCCATAATATTTCTCATGAAAGGCCCAAACAATGAATCCTAAGTGTTCCATCTATCTCCTTGAGTACGTAGCATCAACATGGTTGCACAAGTCTACAGACAGAACGCCGCACTATGTCCCTGTTTCTGATGCACAAGTATACAGCCGTACTTATCACATTCGCATAACTCATTTCACTAAGTATGAAGGAACTTTGAGTGAGGTGGTGAAAGCACAACGAATGCGTCTCGAATTCCAAAAACGGGCAGGGATCGGTAGTATATTAGACGAATGTTTAATTATCTAAGATAAATAACAAACAGCATTCTTCTTTCATTATGTGAAATGTACGAAAAAATAAAAAAAACTCTCGCCATTATCCAAAAGAAACTGTTAGATTGCAAAAAATTGCATCTACATCTTTTTTCGGTTTTGTCAGTATTTTTAATTAATTTAATTCTTCGCCACCAAAGTTTATTTCATCTCTTGTGGAAACTTTGAGAATTTTTTAAATTCAAACGATAATTGTTAGCCGTTTCATTAAATATCTCATTTTTTCTTAATTATTTACTTTGTATTCGACTTAAATATTATTTGTCTTAACTTTTGTTGTTGTTTCCATTAAGGTTTCAACTTTATTAATTTTTAAATTCAAATTTTTCAACGAGATTATTTCTTCGCCATCTTGGTTCGCGGATGAATTTGGTGTTATTAGGTTTTGGCGTTCTTCACTGGAGGCATTTTTCCGTTATGTATTTTTAGAATTCCTTTGTGCGTCTCTGAACGAGTGTGGTGTATTTATGGCTGCGAGCCCCAGGGCCGTTAGGGCTTCTGGGGGCCTTTGAGCCTTCAGGAAGCTTGTCATTTTTATATTTTTCTTTTTCCGTTGGAATTTTTTAAAAACGAAAGAGTTCGATTCTCCAACAAGTTTTTTGGTGTGGTGATGTGATGTTTGATTCTGCGAGTTTGAAATCTTCAAGATTTGAATTCACATTATTAAAAATACTGACAAAACCGAAAAAAAATGTAGATGCAATTTTTGCAATCTAACAGAAACGAAAACACATTCAAGAAAGATCAAAGCAAAACAAATCCTCAATTTTAAATCCTAATAAGACAACTTAGTACTGATAAGAAAGTGCTGTGAAAGATCTGCTTACTATTAGCATTTTCCAATCTTCCAAACATAAACTATGATTTTTTCCCGTTTTCAGCACATCAGTCTAACAAGTGCTATACACGTTAGTAAGCGTAAAATGTTTTTCTCTGTTTGAATTGCCCAATTGCTTGGAGTGATGAAAATTTATGCCGTTTTGACACACAGCAGCAAGCGAGCCGACCTTTATTTTCGGCTTCCGGTTTTTCGAATTAGCTGTACTTGGCAGACGTCACAGAAGCCTTTAAGAGGTTTATAGAGCGGATTGTGTTATAATGGAGACGAGAGATAAAGTTAGGTTAAAAGTTTGTCGAGGTTTCTTACTATCAAAAGGTTAATTCCTATCGGATAGAATGTCAATAAAATTAATCAATTTTTAGAAATAATAAAATGTTTCTGAATTCTAGAAATTTTGCTGTTTTGAATGAACTATTTTATAAAATTCAAAGACTGGGAAGAAAATTTATAAAAAGCGACTTAAATTTCAGATATATAAAGTTTTTCCCCAAAACAGGTCAAAAAACTTCATGATGTGTATGAGATTCAAGAAAATATATCTACCCAGATAGCAATTTTAGTTTGCAGCAAGCTTGCCACAAATTTGTCATGACAAGATTGCAAGATTTCAGTAAGCTTGCAGCAAGTTAACGAAAGCTCCGAAGTCACCATGAAACGAACTTGCAGCAAGCTTGCCACAAGCTTGCCGTGCAAACTTATTGCAAATTATAGCAAAAACAGAGTACGAAACACAACACAACCCGGGATGGAACTCGCGATCTCCCGGTTCCGAAGCGGAGACGCTAACCATTGAGCCAGTTGAACTCTGAGAGGAGAAGATAGATTTCGCTAATACATCGTTCGATTCGATTCGTATATGATTTTTTTTGAACTATTTTCTGGATTTCATTAATTTTTTGAGTTGAGAATATGATTTGAAGTCAAAGAGAGAGCGATTTTCGCTAATAACTACGTTTTGCTTGTAGAATAAATTATGAAATTAGAGTTCAAAAGTAATTACTTTAAAATGGGACAAATTGCCTAGTTATTATTGTTCAACAAACACTGACTGTTTTTTAGATTTAATTTTGTTTATAAACGTTAAAATTTCAACATTAAGAAAAAGGCGATATAGTTTTCTTTAAAGTGAGAGTGATATATTTAGTAAAAGTATGGAAAGTGTTTCAAAAAATTTTTTTATAAAAAAGTTTTTTTCACAAATTATCATTGATTTATTGAATTAATAAAAAATAATTACGGTGCAGGAGATGCTATCAAAAATCGGATGTTTTTTAAAACAGAGACAAAGATAATTATCTCTTTATTGTGCTATCTTTGCAGGAAGCTTGTTTTGCAAAATTGCAGCAAGTTTGATTTGCAAAGGAGGTGGCGCTATTTGTCACATCGAACTTGCTACAAGTTCGATTCAAGTTTGACGCGTCAAATCTTGCCATGACAAGTCAAAATCAAACTTGCTGCAAACTTACGTGCTATCTGGGTATAGATATATATTTTTTTAAATGAAATATCTGGAATATGCCTACATGCTAAAAGAACAGTCAATGTTCGGTTCCTCAGGGTCCAGAAGAAATAATGTTTTCCTTCTAGCAAAAAATATTTACGAAGCACTTTTATAGCAGTTACCACAATTACAGAAAATAAGAATGCTTCTCTCACGTTTTCCAACACAAAAGATCTCTTAGAGATTATTAGAAATATTAACCCTCTCACACCGAACGAGATGGTCGGACCCGAGCGGTCTAAAAATTTCCCCTTAACAGCGACGAAGGCCGGAAGAGGCGAGTGGCTTCTTCTGAGGGGAGCTGAGGTTCTGAGATCGCTTAGGAAATAATCGCGTTAGGGGAAGCAATTATCCGGCAACCCTGCACACTAAGGCAAAGTTATAGCAGGGGATGAGTGGTGGGGTAAATGACCACCCAGGTCGGGAGAGTTCAATTTATGTTCAAAATAAATAAAAACAGTTTTTAGAAAGACTAAAAAGTAGATTTTTGTATTTTAGCTATTTTTTTACTTTTTAGTAAATACTTCACAATTTATTATAAATAATATGGAATCATGAAATAAATCTTGACTTAAATTTATTGCCAGTTGCCACTACTTCCATAGAATCAAAGGTAAAATTGCAGCTTAGGATGTGGTCTTGTTTTCCGCCATTTTTTGTTGGCGTAGTTCCCAATGGAATCGTTAACTTTGCTCGATGCCTGAGGTATCTTAAGTGTAACGATTGTTCACGTGATACCTGCGGCAACTGAAGTGTAACGATTGTTCACGTGATACCTGCGGCAGCTGAAGTGAGTACCGAGAAAGTTGTTTTAACTAAAAAATATCCTACGGCTTTGCTAGGAGCGGGAACCTAATATCTTCGCTTACTTAATGAAAACGTAAATCAACAAAACAATTAATTTCTTTATTTCTTGTCGCCAATCACTTGGCGACTAAAGTTAGCGATGCCACTTGGAGTTGCGCCAAGAAAAAATGGTAGGAAACAAGACCGCAAACTAAACTACAAATTAAACGAATCAAAATAAATTTAATTAATTTAATCGATAACCGATAATGTCATTCTGAAAACATTAAAAAGCATAGTATTTTCATCCAATACACAGAAGTGTTTAAAATTCCAAAATTATAGTACATCTGGTATTGAGTTTAAAATCAATAACAAAATTCCATTTTTACAAACATATAACAAATCAAATTAAATGAAATTTTGTATTTAATATTTAACTTTTATACGAACTATTATGTAGATTAAAACAATTCATTTTTCCGTCTATTTCATAAGTTATGACAAATGAAGAATAAATATAATTCCAACATTTTGACAAGGTATTACATTGAACACCTTAAAAGTATCTAAATGAATCTTGAATATCTAAAAGTGTTTCTAAAGATAATTTAATATAATATTCTCATTAATTTTCGAAACAAAGGACAAAAATTATAAGCATTTGCTTATGCAAAACACCTACCCATGATTTTTCTGGATTTTCATGAGATTTTTGTTTCCAGAAGAAATCAAATTTCAAAGAAAATTAAACACTTTTCCGTGTTGAAAAATAAATAAAGAATATGATCGTTTCAATAGAAATCATAAATATGAACACCTTGCCTGAATAAAACTTTAAAAACATGGTCAATTCAAATTAAAGCAAACTTTCTAAGAACTACTTTTCATCATGCATTACTTATTGTCTCTTCCCAAGCAACCCTACTGATACAGTTATATGTGATCTCTAACTTGTCTTTTGAAAATCTGAATAAAGACCACCCAAGGAATTTGAGTTTTTTTAGTTATCTTCTTGAGAGTTTGTGACAAACTGAAATATAAGTTTTCAATTATTCCCTCAGCCTGTACATTTGCTTTTTGAGGAGAGACATGGAATATGCACATAGACATGACAGAAAATTCAGAAAACTTAAATTCTCCTGGTGATAGACATGCAACTCAAATATTTTTATACAAAGAGAAAAAGAGAGAGACAGATGGTCACCCCACATACATGCCAGTCAATTGTTCACAATACCTTCCTTTCACTATTTTGGAAACATTCCTTACAGGAAGTTTAATAGATGAGAATTTGACGATTATTTTTCAGGGAGGAGATTTTTTTTTCTATGTGCTCGTGCTTCCATTCTTATATATCGAATCATATCGATATTTTTTTATGGTAATAACACCCTATGTTAAAAATAATTTTTTTAATGAGAGTGAAAGTTAGTTCCTAGCTAATATATGTTCTATAGTGTAGTGGTTCTCAAAATATGGATATAAATTTTACAATTTGATGTTATCGTCAAGTCGACGTACCAATTCCCTTTTATATAAGATACTGGGTGTCGACATCGAACACAAACGTATCGACTCACACACAACATTATGTGAACATATTTTAATCAGAAATTTGATGAGATCTTTGGCTCATGGTGAACACCGTTCAAAATATATAACTCAGCTAACTCTTTCTGTGATTTAATTTTTTTATTTAGCAATGGTGTAGGGGACATACGACTGTCGTAAACTTGAAAATTTCGATAGAAAAAAAATTTTTATTTCCCTGTCTTCTTTCTTGAACACATTCAAGACAACCCGCGTATAGGGGTCAGAAAAAATGTTTTCTCCTATTTAATAATTTATGTGAGGAAAACAAGTGATTCAAATATTTTCTCATTTCGATATATACCGATGCGGTACAAAGGTTCAACGGCAGTAATAAGTAATAATAAATGTCAGAGATGGATGAAAAGTTTTATCTTTCTGGACGTAATTTAAAGGGGATGAAGACGTTTAAACGCAGAAGAACTTTCGATTTTATAGAAAAAGAATATATATTATACTGTCTTTTTTGAATAATTTAAAACAACCCCTCTAAAAATTCTTCAAAGTATGAAAGTTAATGGAAACAAAAATGTATCAGCTATTGAACGTAAGCATTTGAATTATGATCATATCTTTAAGCCCTATATCTCAATATAGTTTGATATCAGAGCACGGTATCTCAAGAACCATTTGAATATTTTCATAACATTTAAACGTAATATGTATAGCTACTGTTAAAACAAATTAAACCACAGTTTTGTACTTATTTTCCCAAAGAAGTTTTTGGGTGGGAATAGTATTTTATTTAAAAATTGACATTTTCATTTTTGAAGTGTACATATAAAATTTTAAAGCTATTTAAATGTAATAAATTGAGGATCAGTTCCTAACGACTGTTTGAGTTACTTAGATACCCCCAAATATGTATTGTAGACCAATATTTTTTATCCAGCTAATCATGCGCTCAAAAGGACACTATCTATTTTCTCAAAAATTAACCCATATTTATTACCTTCTTAAATAAATACACATAAATTGTAAGATTTAAAAAATGTTTGTACAATAACAGAAAAGAATATATATTTTTAAAGTAAACGTGTTCGTTTCTGAAATGTTTTAGTCTTAGACATATACTGCATCAATTTGACAGTTTTCCCCCATTCTTCCAATTTAGAGGGATTATGACTGGCTAAAGGCACAAAAGTCATCTAAAATTTTTCTAGTTCGTAAGCTATAGCTGAAAAAAATGGAGTGGCAGAATCTTGCTTGAATCTCGATTATAGAAATTCAGATTCTCCAAAAAATCATACGTCAATTTACTTGATACTTATTCATTATGATCCAGGATATTCTTGTATTCATTCTGCCATAGAAAGCAAGATCTTGGGATAGTCATACGCGTTTCTATTCTCTTTCGAATAAAGGTGATCCCGAATTCATGGCATAAACTTTTGAGGGTTGGTACAGCACTGTAAATCATTTACTGTATAGAAAGTATATGGGCGCAAGTAACGCGGTGATGCACAAACACAAGAAATAAGAGATGAAAAAAGCACAAAGAGTTTGTTTGATAGCTCCGTTGTACAGTGCAATTTTTACACAACGTTCAGCATTCGTCCACCACAACAGCGTGATACATGTCTGATAGCGTAAGGAGCAGATTGCGTACACGTTCAAAATGACCAGGTCTTATCACAACGTGCAGTGCCACGGATGTTCGACCGAGCAGATCTCTCATCTGAGTCAACTGCAGTCCTCTTCCAGATGTCCCCTATGAAAAGTATCAAGGCTCAATAAATCAGAGAGATCAGAAGGCGCAGGCTGTACACTACGCCCATTCCATCGCGCCCCAAAAAATGGCACTCCAGGTATTGCGCACATCATGCTCAGGGCTAGAGCCACATCATGTAAACCACCTTCTCGAGTTACGAGATGAGGTGATCGGTTATCTTAGCAGTTCTGGGTAAAACCTGTTTCAAAAATAAGATAGTACCATCGCAGTCGTTATGGTAGTAGGTATGTGCCACATCAAAAGTCGTTGATACAACCCCGCCTCCTCTACTCTGTGCTCTTTCCCATATCTGAATTTGTATAAAGATTGTAGTGTCATGTACCAGCCCTTAAAGTTTTGAATACCATGAATTTGGTGGCATCATCTGTAATCACTATTTCCGAAAGAAAGTAACATCGAACAACGTTGTTACCATCAAAGCTTATTAAGAATCATGATAATTAATGAACATGAATAACTGGCCGCCAGAAGCATTCGGTTTTATTCAAAACAATTGAAAAAAGGGAGACAATTTTAGAACCATTTCCAGATAAAAAGCGTTCTTTTGCTTCTTCAGAAGCTATTCAATTATATTTCTTAACTTTCTATACTTTTATAGGCTACATACTATATGCGTAAACTGCGGAATTAGTGAAGCAAAAATCATTCAAAATTTCTACAATATCAGACAATTGGTCCAAACCTACCAAATTTGAGCATAGTTACTTGCGGTAGTAGTTTCTAACTAAGAAAGGTCTTTATATTATATAGTACCTTCAAATTAGATTTGAAATAATTAAAATTTAATCTAATATTTTTATGTTTTTTGCTCAATTACCTCGGAACATTTTAGACCAATTTAAAAAATTTAAAAGATTCCTTCCAAACATCAAGCTTATTTCGAGCATTTTTTCTCTATCTTTAATATATTTTTAAGAAATATTTTTCAACACACATTTGTAACTTTGTTTTACCTTTGCATTTAAAACTGCGCTCCTAAGAAAGAAAGATTGTGAATAATTGTTTGCGAATATTTTAATACCTCTATATGACTAGACCAAAAAATAATGGTTTTACAGTTTCTTAAATAGAATTTAAAATCTATATATATAAACGCTACTGTACGTGAACAGAAAGGAGGATTAATTCTCTTAATGACATGCCAAGAATCGGCTTGTTTTACAAAACAAAGGCGTTTGTTTCCTCCATGTTAAACATAAATAAGTCATAGCCTGTTACTATATTCGTTCTGCAAAGAAAATAAATCTTTTCTAGAAAATCTGAGTTTAAAAGGAAGAATTCCACAATATTTGTTACAATATATGAGACTTTGAATGAAATTATCTCAAAACGATCAGTTAAAAGCAGATTGGGCTTGAAGCTAGATAAGCGTTTAGACTCAAGTTAAAATGATTGTTTCAGGAAGATAAACGTGTTAATTCATAGGTAGGGAGGATGAACATTATGAACTTACTATTATGAACATTGTAGTTTAGGTACTTTTTCGTTATGCGCACACCACTTGGCATTTTGTCTGCCGAGTTTTCTTGAAGCTGAATCGCCACTTTGGCTCCAGAAGTATCAGGAAAATCGGTATGCCTATCACCATCGATGCTCTGCGCGAGATCAGATAGTATTGAATGTTTTGGTACATGATGTTGTTTCTAGACTGAGCATTCTTTCTGCAAATTTCATGATGTAATCGTTATGTGTAGAATTCAACAGCTGTGATACCTGGAATGAAGATAAGTAGACTATGGTGCGTGAAACATATTCTACGACGATGTTTTCGATCTAGAGGTTTGAATCTATTTTTTCTGTATACAATATTCGTTTCCTCCGAAAGATTGCTGTAAGGAGTTCAGAACCCCAAATCCGTTAACCCTAACTTAAGTTATTCGTACATTTCTCAAAATCTGTTAGTCATGTTTGAAATTTTTTATAATAGTACACTCTTTCTTTTACTGACAATGACTTTTCAAAACAAAACAAAATTTATATTTATAAATTTTCTTGTTCAAAACAAATATGTTAAATTGGTCTAACTCTATATTTCTCAAACTCTGTTATAGATGCTTGTCGAAATTTTTTTATAGAAAGTCAAAGAAACACCTTCTCACTATGCTGTAAATGAGTCTATTGGTTACATATTTAATTTTCTTTATAAATTTACAAAATATTTAATTAGACATAGTAAAATTTTACCCTATTTTGACTCAAAAAAATTGTAAAAAAGGAAGTTTACAGATTTTAGAAAATGCTCATTTCAGTATAATGAGAAAGGTGTACTTTACTTGTATAAAAAGTTTCAAACACGTATCTATAACAGATTTTCAGAAAAGGTACATCGAAATGGCCAATTTCAGATTTTTTTTTTGTTTTGACACAAAAAATTTGTAAAAAAATACATTTTTGAATTTTTTTAAAAATCACTTCAGTATAATGAAAAAGATGAACTTTACTTGTATAAAAAATTTCAAACATGAATCTATGACCCGATTTTGAGAAAACGTACATCGAAGTAATAGAGTTAGGTTTAACGGACTTAGGGATCCAACTTCCCTTAAATTTGCGCTGTTAAAAATATTGTAAACACATAACTAATATTTAACAAGTCATAGGTCCTTTCGAGGTCATTATAAAAACAAAAATCACATGATGAAAGTTTGAGAAAACACAAAATCATGAATTTCCGCCAACAAAGTTTGTTATTTAAATTCCCAAACTAACTACGTTGTGAAGATAATCAAGAGAGCGTTTTTTATCTGAATCGTTAATTTAAAATATACAAAATTCATACTAATCTATTATCATACATCACAATTTGGTAACAAATACTTTATTTCTTTTCTAGAACTTTTTAATATTGCTTAAGATAGGTGACAACCAGCTAGTGGAAAATGGTTTTTGTGATCAAAAACCATTAAAATGGTTCTAAAAATTACAGGGTTTTAATGAGAATTTTGAAGTAATTATTTGTTTTTAAAACATCTGTTTAGCAGCTTAAAGAATTATTTCTGTGCTGGAGAGAGGGGTCGGATATTCTTATCGAAGGGCATGGATTATAAAGGAGAAAGATGCAAAGAAGATTAGACAATATTTTTAATAAATAATTTCTTAATACACAAACCAAAATCTGAAAGTTTTAGACTAAATTAATGATAAAAGTCATTAGCATTTTTGATTTTTAAGAACCCAAATCACATATATTTTTAACAAAGACAGTGAAAAAGTAGTTTCTAAGGAACACAAAAGACAAGATTTCAAATAATCTCCACTACAAAATCTTACTAATTAAACTAAAAGTCGAAATTTTTACATTCGAAAACTGTTTAGAAAAATAATGTTCTTAAAATTATGAATGTGAACACAATTTAACAAAATTATTTGTTACAGGGAGTTGGCAAAATATAGGTCTCTACAATTTTGATGTTTAAAGCTTATAGTTGGATTTTACAGATATTTTCTAATGAAACCTTCCACAAAGTGAATCTCAAAATATATGAATCATAAACATACAAAAATTCCCAGCATATTCTTTATAATCCTGCGTGCCTTAACCCAAACAACACTCCAATCTCCTTTCTGGCCAGTTTAAATTTATTCTCAAAACGCATTTATTCAGCACGCAAAACACTCACGATTAGATAAATAAAACCGAAGAATATCAAACTAAATACAGCCGATGAAATGTGCGAAGACTTGGCATTAAAGGTAGTAAGGCACTCGGAAAAACCGCCTTATACCGAACGTTTTCCACTCTTCTAGCCATAAAAATCACATACATTATTTTTTCCATTTCTAGATCATCAAACAGGTTCCTGTAACAAGTGTTACAGACATTTCGCTCTTCACAACCGTAAAATGGCCTTTTTTCACTCCTTACGATTTGTTCAATTGCTTGCGAGTGAGGAAGTTTTTGGAGTTATGGCAAGCATCAGCAGTCGGATCGTAATTCTACTTCCGTTTCCGGTTTTCCGAGTTAAGCTGTCTCTGACAGGCCTCGCAGTAGTCGTTAAGTGGTTTTCGCTGCTGGTTGGGTAATGGCAATGGAGGAAGAAAGTGCAGCATAGAGGTTTTGAAAAGGATCATTCCTTTTAACACGTAGAATACCAATATAAATAATGAACACTGTTTTGAATTATATACCGAGCGCTGCTATATTTTTCCCTTCGAATTATGTTCTCTACAAGTGAACAATGGCATAATGTGAAAAACACAACCCGAAATTTCTTTTAAATAAGGAAATATTTTGATAGCTTAGCTACATGCTGATAAACTGCTGTCTTTCCTTTCATATTTTGTATCTAAAGATGTTTAAAACTGTAACTCGAGATGATTCTTGGATATCTATTAAATAAATAAATTTAAGTGTATCAATATTTATTTATTTTCGAAACGAAGTTGTTGAGCGAAATTTTTAATCCGATAAAATAATTTAACAAGAAAAAAACTATATAATTTTAATGCTGTGTATTCTCAAAACCTCACGAGAAATAGAAAAAAGAGAAAGTCTTAAAATCAAACATGATTTTTATTTATTTATGTATTTTTATAATTTATTCGGTGAAAGAATTTAATGTTTAGAGCAAAAAATTATTAAAATAAATTATTTGTATATAAATATCATAAAAATATATAAGGATTTCAAGCAGGGTTTCAAAATATGTAAAAAAACATGCAGATTCATTATACAATAACAACAAAATAATGTTTTGATGTTATATTTTGATTTTCCAAGAATAAATCACAAATAAATAGGAATTTAGTGTTGAGTATCGAATAAAGTTGGCGAAGAACATCTAGAATTTATATTTTCTCCACTTATAAATCTATAGAAAATACTACAACACTACTAAGTTTTCATGACATTTCTATTTTAAGAAAGAATACTAAACAATTCATTGCATTCAAAATTAAAAAAAAAATATTTTATAGCTAAAATATTGAAAAATATAAGAGAAATTCTCCATATATAAAAACCGAAAGCATATTAGATTTAGAAATTCTGGAAAGAACCAAAGAAAGCAAATTTTTTATTTCGAAATTTTCATTTGAACTTCCATTTTGTCTGAGTTGTTGTTTTCAGAACGTTTTACGAAATTTCATGAAGGAAGTTTAATGCACCTTGAGTTATTTACAAAATTCGTCTATCGTTCTCAAATCTAAGCATTTAATATAAAAAAATTATTTGTGATGCATTCACGGCGAAATTCATCTTTAGTTTTCATTCGAATTTGGCATGAATGCATATTGAAGTCATTCAGAACAATTTCTTATGTATAAAGGCATTCATTTTTGATTCATTTGCATAATGGTTGTCATTTCAATGGTTTCAATGTTTGACGAATCAGTGGCGAGTTTGGTGCCATTAAAATATATGAGTCATTTTGGTAATGGGGAGACATTTGGTTGCAATATTCATAAAGGTGGTGAAACCAGATATTTAACTGAAATTTTAATGAACACTGATTAAAACAGAGACTTGTATAAATAAGTTAGTATTCGGAAAATAATGGCTAAACCCTTAAAGTCTGAGATTATTACCAACATATCTTTTCTTTGCGGGAATATCTCATCACATATAAACACATAATACACACTCATAGTATTGAAAACTAGCCTGATCCAGGAAAAGAATTCTATAACCGTTTTCAAAGCTTAAAAGATCAGAGTATTTCTTTTTACTTTTTCATATATAAAAATAACGTATAGGAGTCGAAAAGAATTCAAACCCGTTATTTTGATGATCGTCATAATTTAGACATTTATGAACTATTTTTCGAAGTTTTTCGTATTTTGCATACTAAAAAAATTGCTGAAATTTAATTAATCTGCTCTGAAAAGCAGCTTATACATTTTTGGACGGAGAATCTACAGGGTGTCCCATACAGATCCATACTTCAAACTTTCATTTTAAAACAAAGTTCTGCAACAAAAGTTTTTGTAGCTATGAACAAAAGAACACAAAATTCCTTTTTTTAACGTCTTAGTAAAGTTCCACATAAGATCCCTTCGTAGCAAGAATAATATCAAGACGATATTCTAATTCCATCCAGGAACTTTGCAGAATGCCTTGGTCAACAGTTTTTATAGTGGCTTGGATGTTTTCCTTCAATTCCACAACATTGTGAGCTTTTGTTCGGTAAGCAACATCTTTCGCATAACCCCTGAAGGACAACATATAACCCTGAACACATTGCCTTTTCTTCTTGGGAGAAGCCATTTTCAATAAATAAGTCTTTATATGTCGTGCAACGCTATCTATGACCAGAAATAGACGGTAAAAGAATCTTTTTGAGTTGTTCTGTTCATATCTGCAAAAAATTTTGTTGTAGACTTATTCTTTTTTTCTTAAATAAAAGTGTGAAGTTGTACTGATGTCTTTAAGACATCCTGTATTGTTCACATACGTATATTTGCAATTTGTGCTTAGTTTCATAGTATAGTGAAGGGAGATTTGCAATTTGTGCTTAGTTTCATAATATAGTGAAGGGAGATTTGCAATTTGTGCTTAGTTTCATAGCGATGTGATGGGAATAAAGAATACATTTTGGACCATATTTTTTGACCGATTCCAAAATTGGTGAAAGATAAACGATTATGTTGAAAGAAAAGACATTAAATAATAATGGATAATATGTTACAGCCAGTTAGTTATATCGAGGATTAAAATCACAGCATGCGGGATTCCTCAGTTCTGTCTTGTCACTTTTACATAGGGTTGATTGAGATATTAACTGAGGAGAGTTACTCCAGGATTGACACTGATGTATTGGATAGAACTTTCAAATGTATGACCGATGGAAAGATGCTGTTGCCTGGTTGCTGTGCTTAGTTTAGGGTGCATTGTTATTCGACTGTTATTCATCAAATTTCTCTTTTCAGCAGCAGTGTACCGTTTACCAGATTAGAGCCAAAATTTGTAACACATAAAGAATTCTAGTTATAAAACCACATGCTACAACTCAAGCACCATCAAGATCATAGCTATTCTGGGTTGTTGTTCTCACGAATAGATAGAACGATAGACACTTTGTTGTCGGATGTTTTCTAAAATCTGATACAGACACAGAATTTTCGCATAAAGACCACGTATCAGATTTCCAATACTCTGTCTTGTGTCGTTCTTTTACCATTCACACAGACCGACAGACAGTCATATCTGGTTGAAAAAATTATTTTTCTCCCTCAGGTGAAGCCGTTAACCCTTCAGCAGACGCATGCGATCTTTTTGACCTACGCTTCCAGTTTTGTTAAAAAATTCTAGGAATTTATAAACATTTGCCCCTGTTACTTCTTGTACCTTCATAGGGGAGCTAGAAGAAGAGGATAAAAAGGCAAAAACCGCTGAAACGGGGTTTCTCACTTTTTACTGGGGGCGTTGGGGACAAATTGACCCGTGTGTGTTCTAATTTTCAGGTTAATTTAACGTTATGGCTATGGAAGCGTACCAACGTGTTCAGCGGAGAAGAAAAGAATACAGGAAAGGAGAGAAAAAGTTTATAAATTCAACTTTCTTTTTCTGATTAAAAATCGCATTTCTGTATTAAATACAAGTTATTTTTACGAAAAAAATGTTGTTATACTTTGACAATATTTTATTTTTGCACATATAGCCAATAAAATAATGAGTAAGTGTCTAACAATTTGGGGTCATAATGACCCCTCGCGTGTGATAACGTTCCAAAAATGGGTGCCAGTGCTGAAGGGTT
>BGPR01002666.1:0-15445 GCA_013235015.1 Araneus ventricosus
TCATGTAAGTATGCCTACTTGTGCTGCCGCTACGTGCTCAAATTATTACAGGAAAGCGAAAAACAAAGGTGTAATATATCATATGTTTTCAGTATGTCCGAATCTGAATAAAATTTGGATCTCGTAATGTGAAAGGTAAGATCATATAAATGTAAAATACGCTAGAATATGTATTGATCATTTTAGGCCAAGCGATTACATGGATTCAGGGCCGGCCGGAGGGGGATGTGAACGGTGCGACCGCATTAGGCCCCGCGTTTTCTAAAGGCTCCGCGCAGCTGACTGATTTTGCAAATTAAAAATGAATTATTATTTTTTTAAATTTTAATCCGAATATATATACATACGGAATAAAATTAAAAAGAAGAAGTACGAATATATCGTACATGTGCGATATATGCACAATTCAAGTCGCCGGAAAGATAATTCTGAAGCAGAGGGAAACCTACAGACGGTGGAGTTTCTGTCATCGTCGAATTAAAAACAAGATGAGTTAGTCCGAGGGTCGCAGCTTCAACAGGATTAACAAAGAATTGAAAATGAAATATCTATATCATTGAACCTGGTAATTGGCCTGAAATTATAAATGAGAAATTTAGATCGGCTATCATACAAAAAACCACGATTTTCCGAATGATAAAAATAGAAGAAGTTATTCAGAAATTATTTAAGATAATGAAAGAATAAGGAACAACAAGAACGAAGATGGGATGGTTACTCTCCTCAAAATACAAAGATGTCACATTGTGCCACTCTTAAAATAACACTTCTTTGTGCTTAACCGGACTTCAACTTCGCGATTACAAAGTCACGAAAGATCAAAATATCATTTATAAGCTATATATAAATTTTTACAATTTAAAAAGATTTTCAAACTGGGAAACACTGTGACAGAGAACATGAAAAAATAACTGAAAACGAAACACTACGTAAAATGTGTTTATGAATGAATAGTGGCTTCAATTTCATATTTTTCAGAGCATAATTTGGCATTCAAGGGATATAGCGATGGTTTATATATACCATACCAAGGTAATTTCTTAGAACTAAGAGAATTTCTTGCAAGATTTCACCCAATCATGAAACACCATTTGGATCATTGTATGAAATCAGCATCGCGTTCCTATTTATTTCATAGAATACAAGACGAATTGATTACTTCTTTGGCTAAAAAAGTTAGAAAGTTAATAATATATTTAAATAAAAGAGCTAAGTATTTTGCAATTTTATTAGATTGCACTCCAGAGCCATGAAGAACAATTATTTGTTATTTTAAGACATGTTAATGTAGTTGACTCAGAAAGTGATGTGAGTATACAAGAACGATTTGTTTGTTTTTAAACGGTAAAAGACTCGACAGGAAAAGGGTTATCAGACAAATTCGAAAGTCTATCAGAAAAAGAGGAATGATATTTGGGGAACACTGGTACTGTAACTAGGGTTACCATACGTCCGGATTTCAAGCTCACGTCAGGACTAATGTTTTGTCTGGATTTACGCCAGTGAATGCGACGAGAAAAATTTGGTGGTAATAGAGAGCGTTTTCGCAAAAGTTTCGTTTTCGTCATTCCTCTAATGAAAGAAAATTCATTGTTTTATAGCCATTGTTGAAAAAATGGACGAGTCTCTTTATCCATGCCTCAGTTCAAACTGAAAATTAGAACTTTTGACAGTTTTGTTTTAATTCTGTTTCTCATTAATGCAATTTTGAATCACCAAACATTAATAAAAATAGTATATTCTTTGCATTCTGACGTCTTAAATGTTTTTCCCACAAATTCTGTTTTAGTGTTATGAAAGAGGCTCGTTGGCTGGCAGCTTTTGGAATTTTATATTATACTTTGACCCATCCACCTACGTGTTCGGATTTCAACCAAAAAATTATGGTAATCCTAAGTATAACAGATCTAATATGAGAGGTTTTACATAAAAGTTTGCAAAAGCTCTTATCTTGTAAAGAATTCCAAAAAAACGCAGTATATGTTCTGCAGAAATCATAATTTGAATTTTTAGTGGTATTTCCAAACCTTCTTCTCTGCAGATTCATTTTTTGTGACTTAAGAAAGTGTATATAATATTTTTGCAAGTTCTGTAATGTGCTGGGATATATTAAAAAAGCCTATCATATATCTTACTTCAAACCCACTGTCAGAAACGACGTGGGTATGTCCCTTCGAAAGTGTGAAATGTGTGAGATCACTCTCGAGAATCTCAATTTTCTCTAGCTTTGAATTTTCTTTATGACTATTGAGATGACTATTTACTTACTATTGAGATGAAAATGAAATCCTAAATTCAATCAATCTAAAATAAACTTAACTTCAAATATTTTATTAAGTTTAGTTATTTCGTATGACATACTGAATGAGCTAATTACTGCTGGTAAGTAATTGGAACTTATAACTGGTAAATGCTACTCAATTTTTTTGTATAAGAGATATTTCAAAATTCTAATATAAATATTGGTATGCAAATTCACATTTAAAAAGCATTTTAAAAATTTTTGAAATGCATCATGCATCGAGATTTATATCTTCTTTAAATAACTGAAAAGGAAATACTGGAAGAGTTAGTTAAAAGTGACACCAGAATGTAAAAATAAAAGAACTTGATGGAAAAAACACCCGTTTTGATTTTATGGAAATGGTCAGCTATTTCATTTGCCAAAAAATATTTCCAAATTCAATATTTTCTAGTCATAATCTATTGTGACATTTTTTCTTTTAAAAAAAGATTCGAAATTTATCACGGATATGGGACATAATAGGAATTTTTATGTAATTAGGATGATAATCACAAAGTGTCTGAAAACGCAGAGACTTAAATGCTACTTTGCAAGACAAAATAGATGGCATTGATTTATTTAATGAAATCAAAATTTGTCGTCGAGTTTTGCATAACAGGATAACAATATTATAATATTTACTTAACAATTAATTTATCTGAACTGTATTCGAGTAGTGTATGTGTGTGACTATTCTGAAAAATATATTGATCTAATCACTAACCGTCGTATCTGCAGAAAAATCTTTCTCATGATCCAAAATAATATATTTTTTATTATTTTGAATTATTTTTATAAAGTTAACATTTCAATTACCTTCAAAATCGTACATAAATAAAATAATTTAGTTAATTATGATTTTCATTTATTTGTTATTGAACTTGAAAAGGCAGAAAAGGGGACGGAGAAAAATCAGAGAAAAAAAATTTAAAGAAATGAAAACGAAAACGCAAATTAGCCGTATTTTAACCGAAAATAAAAGTTAAAAAAAGTAAACTGAAAAAAGTATCGAAAATAGAAGAAAATTTTAAAAAAATATCTTAACATCAACTTAGATAAATGCCGTAATAGAAAATAAAAGCAAAATCAATTGGACAGCAGAAGATATTTCAAGACATTTATTTATTCGATCTATTTCCAGGCGGTCTTATTTATACTGGCGAAATCAGATAGGGATACGATTTTCCAATGCTAGCGCATTAAAGAGATGCTGATCAAAATTTTCTTGTAGACCTAGTATGCTTCTTGATGTTTTGCTGGTTATGAAAAAAAAATACTACATATACTACGCATATGTGACTATTTAAAAAGTTTTTTAACTTTTGGTTCAATCGAAACATGAAATGGTTTGCGTATGATACGTATTATTTGAATTTTTGCCTAAATTTTTAAGATCCAAAACCATCCTTCAACAATTACTTAAAAATATATGTCTGTTTCGCAAATATTTACTATACTTATGATATTTTGATATACTGGCATCCAATTTTGGCATTCAACCAGCCCTTGTATTTCTGTGGTTCACACCAGTTAGGGCTAGAGAAATATAAGGGTGGTTCATAGAGGCTTCAGCGAAGAACCAGTGGGGGAATTTTGTGACGTCACCATGCTGACACTTCGCACTCGAAAATACGAAAACCCCTTCACTATAAGGGTTTTGATGTTATTGCTTTCTTTTTCTTAAAACTTAATATTTAAATTTGGATGCCAGTATTTGGAGTGAGATCAATCAGATACAACAATTTTAATAAATGATTTGAGTCATTTTTGACAAAATATGTACAATTATATATAATTTTAAAGACCAGAAAATGATCTTTTTAATGCTAATAAATAAACGGGAAAAAAAAGATATGAAAATCAGCTTCAGTCGGCATATACTGTTCACTCATTGAAAAAGATGACTGGCTCGAATAATTAAATGTATTATTTGTTTACCTCTATAATTTTTTATTTATTTGAGATAAAAAATTTATATCAAAATAATACATAGTAAATACTTGCGAAACAGCAGTAGCGGACTGGGTCTGAAAATAGTGGTTGCCAGGAGGAGGGCCCACACATATCTGCAATCATAATATTAATCCATATCCTTAATAATATAATAAATGCGAAAGTGTGTCTGTCTGTCTGTTTATTAAGCTTTTACGGCAAAACTACCAATCCGATTTGGATGAAAATTGGCAGAGTTGTAGCTTGAAACCCAAGAACGGACATAGGCTAGGTGAAATCACATTAAATTAATTATTTTTGACTACAGACAACAATTAAATAATTAACAAAGCCCATTGACTGAGCGATTCTCGATGAAGATTATTTTATTTTTCAATCAACTATCACGTGATCCTTTTTTCCGCTGTAACTTCGGAACAAATTGTCCGATAAAAATGATTTTTATACCATCTTAAAGATAAAAATTTTACCTTTTTAATGATACCAATTTTATTTCTATGACATTTTTCCTTCAATTTTTATTCATTTTTTAAAGTTTTACGTGCAGACGATTTTGAAATAACGCAAATTTATACCTACTTCGCAGCTAGGAAACGGTTAGACTTTGAACTGATTTATCTTTATTTCTGAAAATTTTGCTTATGTTTATAAATATCTATAAAACAAGGCAGAAATTACATGTATCTGTCTGTCTGTCTGTCGGTCGATCGGTCGGTCACAAGAACTCCTCCTAAACAGTGAACGGTAGCGACATGAAATTTACACACAAGGTGCTATTTTCAACTTTCAAATTAAATAACGAAAATTAGCCGCTTTTAAGCCTATTGCTTAGCCGTTTTTTGCCAATAACTTTTGAAATCTTTATTAGACAACAATACTTTTTATGCAATTTTAAAGACCAGAAAATGATCTTTTTAATGCTATTAATTCCATTGCGATGAAATGTTTTCAATGATTGCTATAAAGGTTTACAAATATTTTTTAACGTAATTTCTAACAATACTTTTTATTCTTATAGAAATAAATTCAAGCCAAATTACTGTTTCGCGCGCGGGCTTTTGCCAGTGTTAAAGTAAATATAAGAAAATATTGCTTTCTTTGACCATAAACAACAAAGGAGACTTTACACTTCCAGTTTAAAAGTTGTGGTAGCATTTAAGGCTTTTAATACGGTTACACAGTGATCCAATGACGTTAGTGAATTATTCTCTCGATGTTTTGTTTAATTTTCACAGTGAGATATTAAGAATATCCTTCTGTAGATACGGTAATGGGTATTAACAAGGAACATCATATTCTGTAGAGCTCTTCAAGATCTTAGAATTGTCAGGGGCACCTTCCGACAAGCCGAGATTGAAAGTCGGTGTGCCAGTACTACTAATACGTAACCTCGATATACCAAGACTGCGCAATGTCACACAGTTACAAATTACACACCTAGGTACAAACGTCGTGAAAGCTACTGTTATGACTGATATAGGGAGAAGAGAGAGTGTTTTAATTCCACGCCTTCCGATAACACCGAAGGATTTATCATCTCAGTTCAAAAGGTAACAAATCCCTTTAAAAATATCATTTGCGAGGCTCAGGGCCAGACACTGAAAGTGGCAGGCGTACATTTGGAAAACCATATTTTTCGCATGGGCAACTACATGTGGCGTGTTCACGTGTGTCCAGCACACACAACCTCTACATCCGTGCAAATAACGTGGTATACAAAAGTATAGCATAGATAAACAATTTACATATCTATATCAGCATACATGTACAGTACACTCCTGTCAGCCGTCCAAATAAGTATTATCAACTGTCAGAACTTTTACTTTCCCCTTTCAAAATGCAACAAAACATTTACATTCGTGAATTAAAAAAAAAAGAATGATTCAAATTCTTCCCACACGAAGTCGCGGGTAACAGCTAGTATATATATATATATATATATATTATATAAAAAATAATATAAATAATTTTTATTTAATTTTATATTTAATTTTTTTATATTTAATTACATTAATTTAAATCTATAATATTTAATAATTATATATTTAATTTAATTTTTCATTGTATATTTAATTTTTCCGCGTCTTTAAACTAAATCCCTTTTAACACCCCTTAATTTTCTACGTTTAAAATAGCGAAATTATGATTAAAGTTATTTGATTTTAAATTCAGGAAGTTAAATATTTCTTATACGGTGTTAGCGACAAAGTATGAAGGAGAAATTCTACCTATTAGTAGGGCATCTGGTGAAAGAGCCAGGGACCTTTAAAACAAACTTCTTTGGATGATTTATAGTTTAGTAATTTGTACTGGCAATGTTTCAGTAATTTGTAATTAAACTAGTATCATTAAAAAGATATTTTTGAATTATAAGTAATTCAAAAATCATTTTGTTAGATAGTATTTTTTGAAAATATTGCGAAAAAGCGCCAAAATCTTGCTTAATTTTTAAGTTACTGAAATTTTAATTTACTTTTGGGCTTTAAAAAGTTGACAATTATTTTCATCTTTTTTTGAAGAGCATGTGTGCCAAATTTCATAAAGGTCGAGTAAAACTATAGATTTGTACAAAATACATCCTTATAATGTAAAATACTTCTTTTGTTGTATTAAAATGCAGTCCATTTTCATTTTTTCGCCAGTCTTTTTCTTTCTTTCTTCGTTACTTCAAATAAATTTAGTTTCTGTTAGATTTTCTATGTTATTTTAATAAATTTACTTTTTAGCAATGACACTAAGCTCATCTTTCCATTTGAGGCAAGATAATATTCCTGGAGATCATATAATTCACTTATTTGATATGATGAGGTTAAATTTTCACTTTAAAATAAGCTTATAATTGTAGATTATAATTATGCAAAATTTAAAAAAATAATCTTCATTAAATCTCGTGTTTTTTAGACTTTTTTTCACAGTTGAATGTAAATATTTATGTCATTAGTTTCATTAGGCACAAAAACATACTACTGCATCAAAATTTATCTCAAATGCTAATACATTCCCTATATACTGTTTTTTTTCTTCTTTTTTTGCACAACTAATTTCTTTCGCAGTCTTTTGTAGCAATTAATACTTTTAACTTAACAAAAATTAAATAAGTTGACGAATTTAAAGTTTGTTAATATAATCAAATTAAGACAATTAATAAGATGAACGAGTCGGTTGGTAACCTAATGCGGCTAGTGTTTATTAGTACAAAAGCAATGTAAAAATAGAGAAATGATAATTTCAGCTTACCTCTCAAAATTTTTTTCTTTCCTTTTTAAAAGATACGCTACATATATATATATATATATATATATATATATATATATATATATATGTCTACTCTCTTATGACTAAAAACAGAAATAACACTTTTCTCACCAATTATTTTCCATGAAAGTCAGACCAATGATACAGAGGGCCCTTTACTCTACTAAACGCAAACTCCCCCCACACGTATAAAGAAAAGCGCGAGTGTCGTCTTTTCATAGATGTCATTTAGTGTTCTAGTCACAGTTATAGCCAAGAAAACCTTTTCCTACAGGCGAGTTCCCTCGTTTGTCGGATTTATGATAGTAAAATGAAACTACAGAAAAAGAAAGAAAAAATCACCTCTTATAGCTATCTCTCACACGAACAGCACCCTTTCTGCACAAAGGGATGCAATTCCTTCCGTCTTTCCGGGGGCTTTCGAAACCAACCAACAAAAATCTTAATGAGTATTGCGGCTCGACTTTACACAGAAGAGGTACCCTGTTCCAATACAGGACCAGACGAGAAGTATGGTCCTGGTTCCAATAGCCCGAGGGTTTGTACGATGGCTGCAACATTCTGGGGTAACATTTGTAAATGATCTGAAGGTCAAAGGAAGTGGACAGAGAACTCAGTACAGTTCCTACGGGCAGTTGTAATTGCGTATGCGTCTTCGGTCGGTATTCGACCACCCGCTGTTCGGCTGGTCGAATTATGACGGCAATAAATCCCAAACGACTGAACGCCGAAACATGGTCCTTGGGTACAGGGCTATTTTATTTGTTTGCTTTAGAAAAGCTTACTATAGAGAAAGAGTTCTTTTTTTCTCTCTCCCGCACTTCCTGGGGGCCCAAATTGTCTTCTGTTTAAGGGACTCACTTGCCATCGGGCAAGCTGGCAACCTCGCCAGTCCGCCACTGCGAAACAGACATACGTTTTTACGTAATTGTAGAACGGTGATCTTGGATCTTAAAAATTTAGTCAAAAATTGCAATAATACGTATCATGTGCAAACCATTTCATGTTTTGATTGAACCATAAGTTAAACCTTTTTAAATACTCACAAATGCATAAATTTTGCAAACACATCGAAAATAGAAACAGTTAAGAAAAAGTATTCATTTTATAACTATACTCAAAATATGTAATAAATATATTGCAACTATATATATTTATTATTTTTTTCATAACCAGCAAAACATCATGAAGCATACCAGGTCTACGAAAAAAAGCAAGATGAGCAAATGGTTTCAGTTGTTGATGTAATAAATGGCTCCTTATTTGGCGTGACATATGCTTGTTTTTAGGATTCAGACATTTTAATCTGATTTTTCGTTTCTGTAATATACCTCTTTTCCTTTTTCTCTCATTTCTACTTGAAACTGTAATAATTTGTTTTCCTGTAATAATTTGAGCACGTAGCGACAGCACAAGTAGACATATTTACAACAGAAGCAAGATTTTCTTAATATTTCACAAAATAACAAGTAACACAGATTATCACAGTAACAAATATCTAAGAATTAAAGAATCGGCAGCAGACACTCTCGGACCCACAAACTTCCTGTCAGCATAGAGACATTAAAGCTAGTTTCGTCTCCTCTGGTCGGTATTTCTAAAACTTCAAAGGTATGAAACAGTCCTTCTATTTCCCTGGTCCTGACACCAGTGGTGGCGAGTCCCGAGAGGGGGGGATGAGGAGGGTCAGCCTCCCCCTACTATTTTAGGGAAAGATTAAAATTTTTATTGCATTTTAGCTGCCAGAAACTAGGAATTGCAGAAAAGCAATAGTGTTTGGGAAAAGTAACTAATTTTTTAATTTTATTCTCTACTCCTTACACTCCCGGATCTTTTAGATGTCACTAAATTTTTTGCCGCCTCACTTCCCCCTCCCCTCCAATCTGACACCCACTCGTTCACACGGGGCGTCCTGCATTTTCGGCTTTCGCGACCGTATTCAGCGTTAATCATTCGACCGATGAGTGATAGACGAATTGAGTGAGAGTTATTTGAAATTCAGTTTTTAAGTTTCGTTAGCTGTGATGCATCATACAGAATTGTATCGCTGGCATTTTAAAATTTATGTCTTATTTATTTTATTATCTGTGAAATACAATAAAATATTCACTTTATTCTTATCCACTGTCCTGGGTTATCGCGGGTGAAACCACGATCGGGAATGCTATAATTAATATAAAATACAAAAATAAAAGCTAATCTGAACGGGCGAACCAGCTGGTCTCCGAAGGAGGCTAATCTATATATATAAAAGAGAAAGTCACACTGATTTATCACCGAATCTCCCAAACCACTGGGACTAGAAACTTGAAATTTGGCAGGTGGTTGTTTCTTCGGTAGCAGGTGCTCACTAAGAAAGGATTTTTCAAAATTTTAATTAATTAAAAATCATCTTAAATTTTAACGTTTTTACGCAATAACTTCGGAGCATGTTATTGAACAAAAATTATTTCAACAGCATTTCAAAGTTCAAAAAATTAGCTTTTCAATGATACCAATTTCATTTCCATGCGACATTTTGTTTAATTAATTTTTGATACTGTTTTCAAACACAATATCTAACATTTTTTTTTATTGTTATCGTTTGCATTTTTTTTGAGCATACGCGGATTTTTTACATTAAAACTATAAAGACATGAAAATATTTTATCCCGAGCAACAAGGTACCAATGATGTGTTACTATGCGGACGAAGTCCCAGGCATCAGTTAGTGGCTTATAATTCCTTTTCCTCTTCTTAATCGGGTCATTCACCGTTGCTCCAATCTGGAATTTTTGGAACACGGGAAGGAAAAAACAATCGTCAAGGTCTAAAACTTATGAAAGTTGAGCAAATGGACTGGACGTGGCGGAATTCCAAAGAACTCAAAATCCAAAACTCAATCCGCCGATTCCAATTTGGGACTTCGAAGCGAGGGTAGAGGCAAAACAAAGGATCTTCCTACATTGGGACCTCGCGTCGAGGCTAGAAATGAAACTCGAAATCCCCCGTGTGGGGGAGGAGGAGTGAAGAGTGCGAGGAATTCTGCGACTTTGAGCCTTGTCTCAAAACAAACTTTGGAACATCCGTGAATGATTTGCCTAATTTTTCGACTAAAATGAGTGGAATACAAACCAGCTGTTGGGACAAATGTCTTAGCCTCTCTTTCTCTTGAATACCCAACTTTAAAGCTGCTGACATAGGTTTTCTTCTGTGAATCGCTTGCTGAAATTCTCAATGAAATGGCAACTGTAGTCACCAATCATATTGGCATTCCAGCTGCCCTGATACAGCCTTTCCATCACTTTAATGAAACCATTCATCTTACTCACTGTACCTTTGGATCATGAAAATATTTTATCTCGAGCAACAAGATACCAATGATGTGTTACTATGCGGGCCAAGTCCCAGGCTTCAGCTAGTGGCTTCTCTTCTTAAAACTGCTGACACAGCTTTTTCTCCTGTGAATCGCTTGCTGAACTTCTCAATGAAATGACAACTGTAATCACCCATCATATTGGCATTCCAGCTGCCCTGACACAGTCTTTCCATCACTTTGATGAAACCATTCATCTTACTCACTGTCGCCACCCAAACTATCAGGGAAAAAATCCCAATTCGGATGGCAATGCTTCATGTTTTAGACAGGGTTGTGAGCTCTGAGAATAAACTGTTCGTAGTTTATTATTACAACTATTATTTATAGTTATTTCTTATAACTATTATTAATATCTGGACGATGTTCACCGGTAGAAAGGGCAGGGGTGAGATCAAAATAATTAGGTCGCCAGTGGCGTAGCTGCAACGTTTGCGCCCTGGGCGAAATTGCAACACTCCGCCCTTCCTTTACGGTCACATAGGGAAAAAAACCCATTTTTTTCCCTATGTGACTTCTTCTTGACTTTTCCCTATGTGTTTTTTTATACAAAAACCTTAAAATAAAAAGTCAATTTCAGGGAAAAGAGCATTTTATTAGTAACGTAATTCGTCATCTAACGCCTATTCGTCATCTAACGATTTCACAACCTATCTGCAAAGGTTGACCTCTGCAGATAGGTTGTGAAATCTCGCATTCGACACCAGTCTTTCTTTCACATATCGGCAATTTACAGACTAAAGGCGCAAAATATGAAGTATTTACATTATTTTTTTATACACACAATGACTGAGCTGGTGACTCTTCTCTTCTTCGTAATAAAACTGTTTTCCTGCATGTCCAATTTTGCCGCCCCTTCCGATCCGTCCGGGGCGGATCCGCCACCTCCGGGCCCTCTAACTACGCCACTGTAGGTCGCAAATATTGATCACGGCTGGTATAATGTAAAGGCGTTGATATGTATTGATGTCCAAAAATTCAGCTACAAACACATTTTTAGCAGTTATTCAAAATAGCTATCACTAATATTTAAACCAGCGGGAGTGGCCTCCCCTAAATTTTCTCGTAAACTTCTCAAAAATTTGTCATTTTCCCTTCTCCTGCGTGGATAAAAAATTCGAACCTACAGTAACCCAGAATGCAGTGACTATCAGAAGGCTTTTCATTGTAGATTATAGTGATTGTAAAATATTTAGGTGAAAAATCAAATTCAAAGAGATGCGTATATATTAAAACTCAGCAATATTTATTTTCTATCACACTCTAGCAAGCTCCGCTAATGCGAGGGTGTGCGAGAGCGAAAACAAAACAGGAGAAAATGACCTCGTTCGCTATCGCTGAATAGCTTACTCATGAGCAGATATTTTGTTCCCAGTACGCAAGTAAAAAAATTGAATATGCAATTTGAATGCCTTTTTTTCCAACCGATTGAAAAAAAGGCGACTGAAATTTGGGCTCAGATCTATAATTAATATTAACAACCGTCATTCCAATTTTTATTTATCTAAGCCAAAGTGTTTAGGAGATATAATTTTTACCAGTAAGCGATTAGACAGTCAACCTTTTGACGGATATTGCCCAAAATTTTATACGGACCTACATCTCTGGTGAAAGAAATGTGTACCAATTTTTATCCATCTAGCTATTTAAGTTTTTGAGTTATAGAGTTCAGATGAACACGGACGGACAGGCAGACAGACATACTTCCCTTAGACGGATTTTGTCCAAAATTTGATAGAAACCTACAATTTATGTGTAAAGATCACATGCCAGATTTCATCTCCGTATCTCTAATAGTTTTCGAGTTATTGTGTTCACAGACAGACATAATTTCGAAGTTGTGTTGTTCGGACTCGGGGAGTTCTGAAGCGTGGAGATCGTCAAAATCTCGAGTTCGAATTTTGTGACGATTACAATACTTTCCCTTCGTATACGAGAAAGTAAAAAGTGATGTCGTATACAGGGTGTCCCAAAAAAGTGGAACAGTTTATTTAGTAAAATATTGATCCTAGACATATACTTCCAGTTACAAAGTTTCATCAAATAAGGTAGAAATTTGTGTGAAACCACTTTGGATTCTGAGAAATTTGAAAATAAAAAGTTAAGAAAATTAAATTTTTATACGTTCCCTGTAGAGCAAAAGTGTCAATGAGTGAAATGCTCCTCTTACACTCACCTATGTATAAACTAAGTTTCACGATTCCATCTGCAAAACTTGCAGAGATATATTAATTTTTAAATTTCAAGGGGGCGCTCACAAATTTATATGGACATGTTTATTGGGAGAAATGCGATTTCTTCAACATAGAAAAACTGCTAAGGGCCAATATTTGCCTAGTAGTACATCATCAAATCATCATGGATTGAAAGAAAATTTGCCAATGATGTATACTGTTACTCAGGTTCATTGGCCGATAGTTGCACTATCGACTTGATAAAGAATGGAAGGATAACTTAAAACAATTAAATTTGACATAAAGCAGAAAAATAGCCTAATATCAGACAAGAATATTAAATTATTTGCTCTCAACGTTGTGCGTATTATTAAGTTTTACCCAAAGGCAGTGGCGATTCGTCCTTTAGAGTTGCAGAACTTATTAAAATTATTTTAAAAAATCGTATTTTCCTTCCTATTCTTATTTGCTTACTTCTCCACTCTGAGAGTTCGATTATCAACGAGAAAAGAAGACACAAAATGAATGAAAAGGTATGACAGACACATGATGGGGCGGCACATCAAATAGTTTTGGAAAGCCCCAAAATTCGCTCATTGCAACCAAATAAGTGACATAATGGGACAAGGCGAATAGTTATCCTTTCTATCTTTGAACTTAGCCAGAACTGGATGTTCGGATGCGCCTGTTTTGCGCTGGGCCAACTAATGCTCTTTTTTACTTTCTCGTATACGAAGTATACAAAGAGAAAGTATTGTAATCGTCAAAAAATTCGAACTCGAGATTTTGACGAATCTCCACGTTTTAGACCTCCCTGATTCCGAAAAACACAATTTTGGAATTATGTCTGTCTGTGTGTGTGTCTGTGAACACGATAACTCGAAAACTATTAGAGCTACGGGGATGAAATTTGGTATGTGGTCTTTAAACATAATGTGTAGGTTTCTATCAAATTTTGGACAAAATCCGTCAACGGAAAGTCTGTCTGTCTGTATGTTCGAGGTCATGCGAACGGTATAACTCAAAAACTTGAAAAGCCAGATGGATAAAATTTTATACACAGTTTTATCGTCATGAATGTAGGCCCGTATAAAATTTTGGGCCAAATCCGTCAAAGGGTTGACTGTCTGTCGGTCTGTATAATCGCATACTTGTTCAGTTTTGAAACTAACTCCCTGCGCATGCCTACTGGTGCGTATTGGAGAGAGAACGGACGCTCCGAAACTTGGCAGTTTGCCAAAAACCAATTCTGGAGCGATTTTGTAAGGAAGCAAACATTTAGGGAGTCTCGCCAGGTCCTGTTTTGCAGAAGAATGCGCAGGGGATTTGAATTTGTTTTGATCCTTCAAACCACGCGTGGTTCCAACTTTGGTTTACTTGCGACGGAAGTTTATTTGATGTCTTTTATTATTCTAGTTTTCTCTACATGTGTTAGGAGTATACGAGAAAGTTTAGGGGAGACCACTCCCGCTGGTTTCCTCTTCAATCTCACCCACTGTTCGCCTCTTGATATTTTTTTTAACGTAGGATTACGTTCCTCCCATTGGGGTCTCAAGAAGGAATTTGATTCACACGCCAAAACTTGGTATGGGAGATCCTCTATATCGCGGTAACTACATATGTTAGAAACACAATTAACATCTTATTTTAGAGATAAAGGGTAACAACAGAAGTTTAAAAAAATGGAAATCGTGAAGTATATTTCAGCGACTACCGAGTCGCAAAGTTGGGCAAAAGTACGCATGACTTGGTGACGTGATCCTCTATATCTCGGTAACCACATATGTTAGAAACGTAACTAATGTCTTATTTTAGAGATAAAGGGTAAAACCAGAAGTTACAAAAAAAAACATGAAATTCGGAATTGTATTTCAGCCACTACTGAGTCGCAAAATTATTAAGTTAAAGTTCGCATAAAATATTCAGAGACAAGTTTGCTGATCGATGAAGAGTTTCATATAGGTAAAGATGTTCCAATTATTGTTATGGGTGACTTTAATGTAGATGTCAAAAGGAATGAGAAAGCGTTTGGTTTCCTGAAGAAGCATTTTGATTTGAACATGGTGCCAACAAATTATCCTAGTACTCTGGGGAATTCATATATTGATTCAACTTTTACAAGAAACATTAGTCCCGAATTATTAAATTATGTATGTTACTTTCCATATCATCGACCGATCCTACACAGAATTGTAACATATCCACGCACGATTGAAGTATTCAAAACAAAAGAATTGACATTGTGATATATTTTATTAAGAAATAAAACAATTTTTATTGTAACCTTAGTTTCATTTTATTTCGCCAATTTTCCATACATTAGTATTTCAGAGAAACAAAAGAGAATCACGAGTAACTTCGAGAAACAAAAGAGAACCGCGAGTAACAAAGAGAAACAAAAGAGAATCGCGAGTAACAAAGAGA
>BGPR01002666.1:15455-28522 GCA_013235015.1 Araneus ventricosus
AGTAACAAAGAGAAACAAAAGAGAATCGCGAGTAACAAAGAGAAACAAAAGAGAATCGCGAGTAACAAAGAGAAACCGAGAAACTTCGAGAAGCAAAAGAGTCAGGCGAGTAAAGTAGTACTAGGCCTTTAATATAAGCGGCTGTTTGAAAAAGACAGCCTCCCATCAATTTTTTTTTATTTTCTCTCTTATTGGCTGTTTTTATTTTTCGGATTCATTTTCATGTTGCCTCAGCGGGAACTTGGTTGCTTTCTGCAAATTCGATTTCTGTTATTAAAAGTCATTCTCCGAAAAAAAAAATACTGTAATTTTCTAAAATACAATTCCGATAATTACAACCTCAAGGTTTGGACTATCGAACGTAAAGCTATTTTCGAAAAATTGTATTTCATTTGTATTCCAGTAATATTTTTCTAGCACTGCTTATTTCTGAGCAGATGAGCGGTCACTGCTTTGAATATTTTTCGAAAGTTCACAAGTTGAACTATTTTTGTAAATACTTCAATCAATGTATTATTTGACTATTTTTTAGATTTAACAAATACATTGCTATTTCCTGATTCCGCCCTTTAAATAATTTATTGAAATATGTATATTATCCCAAAATGTACAACGAAAGATTGCATAAAACAGCAGTGAGAGGTATGGAAAAATGGTCTAAGTCACTAACTTTGTCTTCTTATAATCTCTGTAAGTTTTGCAGATAGAAGCGGGCAACTATGTATGTGAATAAGTGAATGTAAGAAAAACATTTTAATAATTGACATTTTTGCTATACGGGGACCGTATAAAAATTTAATTTTTGTAACTTTTTATTATTAATCCCCTTGGATATCAAAGTATTTTTATACAAATTCTTACCTTATTTGATGAAACTTTGTAATTGGAAGTATATGTTTAGGATCAATATTTAAGGAAATGAACGCTTGTTCCACTTTTCTGAGACACCCTGCATAATTGGGAGAATCATTAATGCAACGTAAGCATCTACGTTACACTCAGTGCTTTATAAATGCTTTAAAACTCACGTTTTTCAATAGAAGGGGAAATTGATCGACCTTACTTAGGATTTTAGTCTACAGAAGTTTGGTTCTTAGTAGAAAAATCTGACTACTTTTTTATTGCAAGAAAAATGAGTTCTCACAATCGTTTAGATCAGTGGTTCTCAACCTTTTTCCCCTCATGTACCCCTTGATTAGTCCTTTTATTTTCGCGTACCCCCTACCGTCACCCCCTCTAACCATCTGTCTATGAAAAGAAGTCTTTTTAAGTAATTTTAATGTCTTAGTTAAGATGAAGAGTCAAATTACTCGAATTATTAAATTTATTTAATAAGTCTAAACTAGAAGGAAAAAAACAAAATAAACATACAACAGAGTAGTGCCTAGTGAAGCTACAGCTTTTAAGACATTGATGATTCATGCATAATCGGGGCTGGTGAAAACAAGATATCAATTATTTACCAGGTTTCCTTTATCTATCTCTCTTCTTATTTTGAGCATAGGCTTTAGATTACACATTTTCACTTTTACTTTTCACACGACTTTGGGAGAACAAAATTCTGTAACTTTTTAAATCCTTTATGCTTTCTTGTGTCCGCCATTACCGACTTTGATTTCGCGTACCCCCAACAGGGCTTTTGCGTACCCCCAGGGGTACGCGTACCACAGGTTGGGAACCTCTGGTTTAGATCAGTGTTCCCCAACCTTTTTATTGCCGCGGACCGGTCAACGTTTGATAATTTTACCGCGGCCCGCTGGGGGGGGGGGGACGTTGATTGTTTATATTTTACATTGTTTTGATTTAATAATTTTAATTTAATTGTATTCAAACATTAAAAAAACAATTTTTTAATTTTTTTTAATAAACGAATATTTAAGCATATTCAAAATAAAATACAGTTACACCAAAAAATGAATATAAAGTGATTTAACATTTTAACTCACTAGAACGCTAAATCAATGAGAACCCTGAGTTTGCTTCTTTTCAACGAGACGGTTCCATTTGAGGGTAAGAAATCGATCACAAGATTTGAAGGAAGATAGTCAAGTTGAATAAAAGCTTATAAAAATGGAAATAATTTAATGTTCCTTGGGCGGCCCGGTACCATTGATCCACGGACCGGTACCGGTCCGCGGCCCGGGGGTTGGGGACCACTGGTTTAGATGATGGATTAAGCTAGAAAGCCGTCTGTGAGCTTGAATCTGACCAGTCTTAAGCGGATATCGCTCGGTGGCTAGAATTATGTCGAATGATGGTATCCAGGATATGGTACAAACCCCAAACTAAATATGCTATCACCAGGCCGTCGAAGGATGCTCAAGAGCTATGATATATACAGATGATCGGTATTTGGCATTGACGCCTGGAGATCTCTCTTGAAATCTCGCTGCTACGACTGGAACAATAATTTCTTGGCGAATTGTTTGCAGACACCTAGCTGAGAAAGGGCCTTTATTCCCGGTAATTGGTGATAACCATTCCCTTGAAACACCGCTGAAGAAAGAAATTTTGTTGTGAAGTCAAGAATACCATTTTTGGACACAGAAAGATTCGAGCCATATCCTCTTTACTGAGGAGCCGAACCTCAATACACAGAGTGATTCTCGAATAATCTTCATCTGAAGAGAGCGTGGTACTCGCTTCCATCCCTCCAATATAAAAGGAATCGACCATTTCGGTGGATGTGGAGTTCTTATGTAGGAAGACACATAATAAGCGGCCATACACCTGTGCATGTCTCTGATGCGGATTCTGTGTCCCCACAGTTTTATAGGGAAGTTGTTGGGTACTATTTATTTTTCTGGACGATAACGTGAGGTCATACAGAGATTACTTTGTGGATGACTTTCTGAGGGGAAAAAGTATTCGCCAAGTGGTGTGGGAAGCCATATCGCTGGATCGCAATCCCCTAACGCATGTTTAGGATCAGGACCAGGGAAACAGAAGGGCTGGTTCATACCTTTGAAGTTTTCTACTTGCCGAAAAGAGGGGATGGAACCAATTTTGACGTCACTACGCTGACAGGAAGCTTGTGGGGTCCGAGAGCATCCATTGCTGTTTCTTTAATTCTAAGCTATTTTTTCCTGCGTTGTTCTGTATTACTTATTATTTTGGTGCAATATTAAGAAAATCTTTCATATCTTGTAAGTATGTCTACTTCTGCTGTCGCTACGTGCTCAAATTATTACAGGAAAACGAAAGACGAAGGTGTAATATATAGCATGTTTTCAGTATGTCCGAATCTGAATAAAATTTGGATCTCGAAATGTAAAAGGTAAGATCATATAAATGTAAAATACGCTAGGATATACTTTGATCACTTTAGGCCAAGCGATTGCATGGATGGCACAAGAAATCGCCTACTTGGTTTAAATCAAAAGAAAATTTAAAACCTGATGCAGTTCCGAGTGTCAAATGGTCGTTGCAAGACAATGGGGAAGATGTTTCAAGTAGAAGTGAGAGGAAAAGGAAAAGGAAAAGATGTATTTTGCATGGAATTTTGTTTCATGCGTCAGATTAAAATGTCTGAGGCTTAAAAAAGCATGTTTCATGACAGCTATGGAGCCATTTGCTACATCAAAAACTGAAAACATTTGCTCATCTTGCTTTGAAACCCAAGAAGAAAATGCATTACTTCTGGAAATAATTAGATTTATTGATAATGAACTTGAAAAGACAAAAAAAAAAAAAAAAAGAGACGGAGAAAAAGCAGCGAAAAAAATAAATAAAAGAAATGAAAATGAAAACGAAAACGCAAATTAGCCGTATTTTAACCGAAAATAAAAGTTAAAAAAAGTAAACTGAAAAAAGTATCGAAAATAGAAGAAAATTTTAAAACCTAATGCAGTTCCGAGTGTCAACTTGCCATTGCAAGATGATGGGGTCGATGTTTCATGTAGAAGTGAAAGGAAAAGGGAAAGAACTCTTTTGGATGAAACAAAAATCAGATTAAAATGTCTGAGGCTTAAAAAAGCATGTGTCATGACAGCTATGGAGCCATTAACTACATCAAAAACTGAAAAAATTTGCTCATCCTGCTTTGAAACCCAAAAAGAAAATGCATTGCTTCTGGAAAGAATTAGATTTCTTGATAATGAACTTGAAAAGACAAAAAAGGGAACGGAGAAAAATCAGAGAAAAAAAATAAAGAAATGAAAACGAAAACGCAAATTAGCCGTATTTTAACCGAAAATAAAAGTTAAAAAAAGTAAACTGAAAAAAGTATCGAAAATAGAAGAAAATTTTAAAAAATATCTTAACATCAACATAGATAAATGCCGTGATAGAAAATAAAAGCAAAATCAATTGGACAGCAGAAGATATTTCGAGACATTTAATTATTCGATCTATTTCCAGACGGTCTTATTTATACTGACGAAATCAGATAGGGATACCCAATGCTAGCATATTAAAGTGATGCTGTTCAAAATTTTCTTGTAGACCTGGTATTCTTCTTGATGTTTTGCTGGTTATGAAAAAAATACTAACTATATATAACTGCATTATATTTATTACATATTTTGAGTATAGTTATAAAATGAATACGTAAAAACGTATGTCTGCTTCGCAAGTATTTACAATGCCTTATTTTAATATAATTTTTTCTCACAAATAAATAAAAAATGATAGAGATAAACAAATAATCCATTTTATTCAAAAGCAAATATTTAATAGTTCGAGCCAGTCAGCTTTTTCAATGTGTGGATACTATATGCCGACTAAGCTGATTTTCATTTTTTTCTTTTCCCGTATATATTTTGCGTCAAAAAATTTTAACTAATTTATTGAAATTGTCGTGTATCTGATTGATCTCACTTCAAATACTGGCATCCAATTTTAAATATTAAGTAAAAAAGAAATAGCATTAACATCAAAGCCAGTATAATAAAGGGAATATCGTATTTTCGAGCGCGGAGTGTCAGCATGGTGACGTCACAAAATTCCCCCACTGGTTCTTCGCTGAAGCCTCTATGAACCAGCCCTTGTATTTCTCTGACCCTGGTTTAGGATGCTTCAGGTTGTCAACCTCCTCACAGGTCCTTTCATGATTTAAATTTTTTGCTATCAGGGATGGCGACACTGTGTGCCCCTCTTCGGTGACCGCTTGCCTCCCCCTCACTTGTCGGGGAAAAATTAGGAGTTTCGTCGCTAAAAATCTTGACCGTTTCGGAAGGGAGGAGTGCTAAAAGCTGGATATCAAAGAATCTGATAATTTTAATCTCATCTTGATGATCTAGTAAACAGTCGAAATAAGAGACATTTGTGCGAATTTGACGACCGAGTAACGGTTAAATTGGCATAATGACAAGCATCTGATTCACTTGTCTTCCATTCAGTCGGTAGTTTGCACTACATTCGGCAGAATAACCAATAAGTCGACAATCAGATGTTGCGTTTTGCCGACTTTTATTGGTTGGTCGGCTAAGATAGCAACACGACGGATGATAATTTGTATGAGTTGTTAGTTCCATTGTCTGTTTCGATCACTTATCGGTGGAATTATTAGATGGAATTGGAGTATCTGGGTTTTATAAGATTGAGAGGGGATATGATAATACTGCGAATGCATGGGCTCCTTCGCCTTGATTTTCTTGATTCAAATGCCACTGAGAAAATAAAAAAAGAAGCTACATTTTATCTATCCAATCATTACTTTTCTAGCAATAAATTTACAAGGTTTTCTAATTTGTTATGTTTTATTTCTTTATGATAATTCCTTGACTAAAATCTGGTTAATGGTTAAAGTCAGTCTAGTCAAAGTATAGACAGCTGCTGTCGTCACTCTTTTGCCTTCTTAGAAGAGTTGGTATGTTGTAGCCAAACGATGCGAATTCAAAATAAACCAATGTAATAAGTAAAATGTGTAAACGGAAATTAAGTTTGTTTAACTGTAAAACACGTTTTTTTTGTAGTCAAAGTATAGACAGCTGCTGTCGTCACTCTTTTGCCTGCTTAGAAGAGTTGGTATGTTGTAGCCAAACGATGCGAATTCAAAATAAACCAATGTAATAAGTAAAATGTGTAAACGGAAATTAAGTTTATTTAACTGTAAAATACGTTTTTTTTGTAATTTAATTCATTAAGCTATAATCATTTCACTAATAAAATATTACCGACTACAATTTAACGACAAACAGTAAATTTTTAGGATATAATAGCTTATTCGCCACAGTAAAAGAACTTATCCAAGTACGTAGTATAAACTTGTTGAATGAGTCGAGAGAAAAAGAGTAAAGCAACCAAATCATAAACACCTGAGAGCAAAAAGGCCGGAAAAGATTAAAGACAACATTAGTACATTATATCCAGAGCGCGCATAATGCTGCTGCAACCGAAAAGCAAAAGTAGGCAAATCATTTTACACGAAAAAGAAAACTAAGCAATTTTAATAAAAAGTACAGTTGGAAAAAGTAGAAAAGAATCTAGCCTCGCAGACGTTATCAAGGGTCTCCTGCAGGCTGGTATTCAAAAAATGGGATCTTTTTCTATAAGAGGACTTTCGTCCAAAAACTAACCTCTCGTGACCCGAAAGACGTAAGAATGAGTACCTGTAAATTTTTTTTTAAACATCGCGATAAATACGCTAATAACATTTAGTTTCAAAAAAGATTTTAAGAATAAAAATAATTCAGCTTAACCTCAGCCTAGAAAGCACGAAAATGGCTATTTCTCGGCTGAGGGTAAGTTGAATACTTTTTCTTAGGTGAATGTTTTGTTATTATGATGGCAATTTAATGCCCGATGGCTAATTATTTTTATTCTTAAAATGTTTTTTTTGAAACTAAATCTTATTAGGGTATTTATTGTGATGTGTAAATTTTTTTTTTTTTTACTGGTAGTCCTTCTTATGTCTTTCTTTTCTTGTGGGACCTTTCGGGTCTCGAGAGGTTAATTTTTGGACGAAAGTCAGACCTCTTACAGAAAAAGCTCCCATTTTTTGAATCCCTGCCTGCAGGAGACCCTTGATAACGTCTGCAAAGCTGGATTCTTTTCTACTTTTTCCAACAGTACTTTTAATAAAAGTTGCTTGGTTTTCTTTTTCATATAAAATGTCTTCTTGAATGAGTTCATACCTAATTTAGATTCCATATCCAATATTATAAGAATGAAATCGGAATGCAAAATTGGTTCTTTTTTCTTCTGCCAATTACTCCACGAGAAAAACTATGTAATTCCAAGTGCTTCTGAATTTTTAATGGCCTTTTGATAAAGGCGTCTTAATAAAACGATGATTAATTAAAAAAAAATGTTGATAGGAAAATTGATTTCAAGAATATGTTTCCTCCATCGCCGAAGCCTTTTTTTTAAAACTCAATCGCCCGTTAAAAATTGCTGGTGCATTTCCAGGATCTACCTGCACATACGAAAGCACTTTTAGTACTTAGCATCTGGTCATAAACGACCTGCCAACTACTATGATAGGGAAAAACTTAAAAGTTCAGCAGTCACAAGAAAAAGACCTAAAAATCTTAATTTGGATTACATTGTTAAAAAAATTGAATTGTATCCTAAAAATAAGATACAATTACATTTAAATTATTAAATGATGTTCATAAATTTTAAGGTGCAGTAAAACTTCTCTACGCGGCCACCTCTTAAAACGGTCACTTTTGTTTGGCACAGAATTTTCGGCCCGTAGACATAATGTCAGAATAACATTTTAGGAATGGCCACTCAAACCCCTCTGAGCAGGCGGGTTGGTCGCTCGCTCAACTTAAATGGAATACATTCCATTCGTCTCTCTAACTTTGGCTTCTGTTTAAGAGAAAAAGAAGGAAAGAAAACGTCATACAAAAAGTTAACTATTCCAAATAATTATTAATTATTATTGAATTAGCTAGTTAAAACTTAATTACCTTTAAAATTAATCGCTACGTGTTATTTTGGGGCTAAATTAGAGAAATTTTGCTTGCCCCCTGACGGAAAACTTCTGCCGCCGCCTCTACTCGTGGTTAGAAGAATGTCACAAGTTTTGATTAAGAATCCCATTTTCAGCACGGAGGTCCACTGTAAAGCTGCGCGGGATGGCCGCACTCTTAACCAGCCTGATGAACTCTTACGATAGCAGGTGTTATGCTCTGGTCACTTTAGTCATATCTAAATATTTGAAGCTCGCTAGTCTCACGCACACAATCTGCGCTCCGCTATACACACACAATGCATTTTCGACCAAACTGGAGCTTCAGATCGCCAAAAATATAGCGCGTGTCAACTATCATCAGGAAAGAAGTTGAGCCAGGATGGCGATTCAGCGCTCCAAGAAAATTCGCCAAGGCAAAAAAGAGACACCAAGCGGTGTGTGTACAACGGAAAAGTACCCTGTATACAATATTCACAAAATAAAGTTCCATGACGTTCACCTCAATTTGTAAATTAACACATTTTAATCTACGATGATTTGAACTATTTTGATGTCGTCGATCTGAATGTTCTCTGGCTCGCCTAAGTCTACCTGCTTCATTTCTAATAGATCTCTTGAATAATTTCATCCAAAGTTTCATTAAGAAATATTGTGAACTCTGCGTCTTAAAAACTCATTTTTTTCGAAAAGAAGTCGAATATAGTAGTAGTATTGGCTATGCCTATGAAGTTAAGCCTAACATGGAGGAGGCTACCGGGTTTAATTTGTAAACAAGCCGATCGTCGCCATCGGCAAAAGAGAAAATAACCTCTTTTCTGTGCCACGTACGTTAGCGGTTTATGTATAGAGATAATATCACTTCTTTTTATTATGTTATTTTACCGTTAGCTGTCTAAAAATTTTTGGCAAGTGTGGCAAAAATTCCATTGCAATAAGCCGATTATCATGCTTTTAATCCAACTTTTGGACACCAATGTGGAAATAAGGATTCCTGGAAGTAAGCTTAAAATATGGTTTTTGGCTCGTGCTACCAAGAAAATCCGTCACGTTTCTATTCAATACGAATTATGAAAGGTTGTTACGCATTGGTTTATTGGTTATTCAGAATGATGATCTGTTTCAGGATAATCTAATCTAATCTTAAATCTGGATATCTCGATTCAAACATCATCTATTCGTTATATAACTTCCTTTTTAATGGAAAATAAAGTTATATTGCATATAATTTCAGATTATTTTCAAAGCAAAAATTTATTTACCACTTATTGCAAAATTATTTCCAATTATTTGTCAATATGCAGCAGAAATATGCATTTGACAAATGATTAAATCATATGCATCTAACAAATAATTTCAAATCATTCAAACATATAAAAATATAATCTCCATTGACATTCAGTGCTTTTTTTCCTACCTGTTGGATTCAACAAAGAAAATTTTATAATTTTTGAATAATAAATATAGAATTAAGTTAAAATTAATATGTATAATTTTGTTTACTAGATTACGAAAACAAGTTCATATTGCTGGCTTAGTATGTAGTTAGCTGATTGTTAAATCTAATGATCTGACATAACCATAGATAAAACTATACATACATCTTTAGAAAAAAGTAATGGCGTGATTCGAAGTTTTAAAATCTTTGATAGAGATTTATTTTTGAGGGGCAAAAATAGTAAATGCACATAGTACGTTTTCAATCTGTTAAAATGCATTATATATCAATTGCATAAAGAAGGAAAAAGACGATAGAGATAAATAAATACGTTTAATTTAATTTAATTTTAACAAACGATCAGTTACAAAGGCCTCCATGCGTAAAAGAAGAAGTAGAGAAGCGTTGGTCCACTTCTGTCTACCACTGTCAGAAACTAAATAAAAAAAAAATTAAGTTTAAGTAAGCCCAAAAAAGAAAAAAATAATAATATTAAGACTTAAAGAAATGTAAGCCTATTTTGAAACGAAAACAATTTATTAGAACAATGGCGTAACAAGCAAAAAGGGCAATCATAGCAAAAGAAGAATTTCCCTCTGCAGTTTTGATATTTGATTTTTAAAAACTTAACTAATGCTGCAATATTTTGTCTTTGTGGTGCACCCCCCGCAAAACCAGAGTGTGGCTTCTGGAGCCTCTGTAACCTTTTGTCTCCTGCCCTCCATTTCTGAGTCACTGAAACAAGAACGGGATGATGAGTTTTTTTATCAGTGGGCAGTCCCCTTCCCCCAGAGCTAAGCCAGAATTCTTGATTTTATTTAAATTCACTATAACTGCTTGTTCTTAATTTCCCCCCTTTTTTTAAAAAAAAAATAATAAAAACGAGACAACATTGCTTTCTGGCTTGACGGGCTCGAAAATTTTCCTGCTTTTCTAGTCATTCCACTTGTAGCGTTGACGCGGTCGAAACATTTTTTGGCTAGTTATTTCATTGTATTTTTTATTAAATTATCGAAAGTATTGTAGTGTTCTTTATAATTCTTATGGTCAGGTGAGGAAAGTCTACAAAGTTGAAGTGTTTTGTTCTACTTAAACCATGAGGTTTGACATTCACCACTACGATACAAAATTTTTATAACCTCAGCACCCTCCCCCCCCGAGACCCAAATCCTGGATTCGCCACTGGTTTTTATTGTCGAGTCGGATCTTTTCCCTACTGCCGGATGCTTGCCTTATTCGTAGAAAATCTCGTTTACAGTGATTACTTTCAAAATTAGCCCAATCTAAATGTCATCAGTTCCTTTCATAAATGTAAATATCTGTTCACGCTGAAATAAATGCATGCTAACATCACTGTTTTTTGACTCTTAAATAATTTTTAATATTTCTATAATTGATTTTTTAAATAATTTTGAATAATATAATTAATTTTTTAATAATTAGAAATAATTTCCTAACAACTTTTAAATTTACACTGGCATACAAAAGTTAAGGAGCATTTCGTAAATTGCGAGAAATTTGCAATTAATACGATGTTTCGAAATCAGTTCTGCAGAATCGTGTGACATTCAGTAGAGTATCATATACATATTACAGTGAAGATTCTGTCACGAGGGCAATTAGGGGGACCACCAGAAAGGGATGAAGGCGAAAATGGAGTTTCACCCCTCCTTTTTCACAGAAAGCTGATAACGAGATGTAACTTTTATCAATGGTTATGGTTTAATGCGCATAATATTTACATGTATTTTCGTAAGCATAGCACAAATTTTCGGGAAGATATAAACGTTTCTTTAAAAATTCCCAAATTTTTCCGCATGTGTTTTGCTTATAACATGCAGAGTTTTCATTCAAATTATTCGAAATTTGCTGAACACTTGACAATATGTTACAGAAATATTGTATTAAACTTTGAAGTAAATATGTTGAATATTAGAGGAAATATGAGTGTTTGTACTAAATAATTTTTTACTGTGCTTGTGCTAGACGCAGCGGAATTTTTCTTTCATAACTTTAAAGCCAGATATATAGAGCAACTTTCAAAAAAATTCCAGTTAAATATCATTAAAATTCAGAAAGCTGTCTGCATTTCAGTGCGGTGAATTTCATTTTATCTTTAAGAGAAGCTAAATGATGAGGGTTTTTGCACAAACTGATATTTTTAAAACTTTAATCTTCGAATGGTATTCCAGAAAATGCAATTTAAATAATGTACTTAATTTATAAGTGTTCATGGTGTTCAGGATATTCAATTTTACTAAAATTCAATGTTACTGTTCGAAGATTCAAATTTAAAAAATATCAATTGGACAAGAACCCTCATCATTTAGCTTCTCTTAAAGATAAATTGAAATTCACCTCACTGAAATGCCGACAGCTTTCTGAATTTTAATGGGATTCAACTGAAATTTTTTTAAAGTTGCTCTATATATCTGGCTTTGAAGTTCTGAAAAAAAAATTCCGCTGCGTCTCGCACATGCGCAGTAAAAAATTATTTAGTACAAATACTCATATTTCCTCTAATATTCAACGTATTTACTTCAAAGTTTAATACAATACTTCTGTAACATATTGTCAAGTGTTCATCAAATTTCGAATAATTTGAATGAAAACTCTGCATGTTATAAGCAAAACACATGCGGAAAAATTTGGGATTTTTTAAAGAAACGTTTATATCTTCCCAAAAATTTGTGCTATGCTTACGAAAATGCATGTAAATATTATGCGCATTAAACCATAACCATTGATAAAAGTTACATCTCGTTATCAGCTTTCTGTGAAAAAGGAGGGGTGAAACTCCATTTTCGCCTTCATCCTTTTCTGGTGGTTCCCCTAATTGCCCTCGTGACAGAATCTTCACTGTAATATGTATATGATACTCTATTGAATGTCACACGATTCTCCAGAACTGATTTCAAAACATAGTTTTCGTATTAATTGCAAATTTATTGCATTTTACGAAATGTTCCTTAACTTTTGTACGCCAGTGTATTTACTGATAACATGTTTGCCTTTACCCTATTAGAACAAGGTATTTTACATCTCCACGATTTTCTACGATATTCTGAATGCGCACAACGTCGTATATACATCGTGTGAATATTATAGGGCATCTTGAGCTAATAGGGTTAAGAGAAATCTTTTTAATAAAGAAATTTTACTTAAATAATTTAAAGGTCGTTAATTAATAAATTTAATTGAAAATACATGAAATATTTTTTTAAATTATTTTTTCCTATTTGCTTACATTCATTCATGTAGAAATGCGCAACTGCCCTTTAAAAACTAAAAGCTGCTAAAATTGAATTAAAATATTAATTTACAAGTAAGATGAAACCAATTAAAGAGTAACAGTTAGGAATATAGTGTAGCGGTTCAATGATGAATGAAATAAAAAACTTCTGAAAAGCTACTATCACTAAAATAAAATAACGTCGTTTTGTCAAAGACATGTTGGTCACATGCTCCATCTTCTCCCCTTCCTTATTACAGAGTATACCTCCTTTATTCTGGAACTCTCTTTTAAATAAAAGCCTTTTTTTTGTCGCCTGTTTATTTATCTGTAAATGACAAACAAATTTCATTCGGTGATTTAGGTATTTCGTCTGATCATAAATGATGATATGGAAGCGGGATGACGCGATTGGATAACGGGAAATGCCGATACTTAGTTATAAATACCCCGCTTGAAGTATAAAGTTTCTCTTCTGCAAAAAATTCTCAAGTATTTGTGTCTCATAATAAAATATCGCGATGGAAAAGAAAGAT
>BGPR01002666.1:28532-57044 GCA_013235015.1 Araneus ventricosus
AATGCTTAGTTGTAAATACACCGCTTGAAATACAAAGGTCTCTTCAGAAAAAAAAAATATAAAATATTTGCGTCTAATAATAAGATATTGCGATGGAGAAGAAAAATCTTCAAGTATCGATTATTGCAGGTGGACTGTTGATTATTACGATTTCCGTATTTATTGAAAGTGGAACAATGCTTAGTTGTAAATACACCGCTTGAAGTACAAAGTTCTCTCCTGAAAGAAAAATTATACAATATTTGCGTCTAATAATAAGATACTAGCTGTATGGCCCGGCGTTGCACGAGCAATCTTGAATAATGGGATATTCCCGGCGGAGAGAAGTGAGATCACGTGAGGCCTTGGGATCCATATTTTTTCATATGCCCGGCTACGTTTTTTTTTTTAACAAATATTGTCACTTACTTTCCCCAACAAATGTAAATATTCTTTCAAATCCAGTCTTTTTATTACTAATTTTCATATGCCAGCCTCCAGTTTATTTTTTATTGTCGCTATATTTTTATTTTCGCTGTCGGTTATGTTTTTATTGTCGCTAACGTAAACGTTACGTTCCCCCCAAACATTTCCTTTGAATCCTATATTGTTTAATTAAAATTTTTAAATCCAACATTTTGATTACCTTATAGTTAATAACCCAGCGTTTCTCGGAATCCACATTTTTTCATATTCCCGTCTCTGTTTTTTCCCTACAAATATTATCACTAAGCTTCCCCAAAAAAACGTAAATCTGTTTTGAATCCTCTCTTGTTGGATTAAAACTTTCAGTTCTAACCTTTTTACTACCTTAAAGCAGTTTGGTTTGAATGAAAACGCGAGAATTATAATGCTTATAAATTAAAACAGATGAGCATGATATTTGTTTTGCAAAAGAAAAAATAAAACGAAATAAAAACAGAAACGATAAACAATTTAAAAGTACACCAAACTGATAAATTAAACACCAGAAACATATATTTTCGTCTTGCCCGTAATTGAATAATAATGAAAAAAAACCGGATAAAAATGAATTAATATTTTCCCCCAACAAACGTAAATGTTGCGAAACACCGTACGTCAAAAAAAAAAAGAAACATGCAGGAAAACGATTTTTGTCCATTGTTAATAAATCCAAACACAGAAGCTCGCTCAAAAAAAATACCAACTTCCGTTAAAGAAATAAAAAAAAATGCCACACCTAATGTGAAAACTAATAATAGGGGAAAAAAGAAACGGCCGTTAATGAATTCACCATGCTGCCAATAGATGATAGCACGTCAATTTAATCATTTTGACGATTTTAATTAATATATTTTTAACTTTCATTGGATTATTTTCCATCTTTTGGTTCTTACGGCTAGTTTCAGGATTCAGTGGTTCGTGAGAAGATAGAAGGACATACATACATACATACGTCTGTTGACGTATGAATTTTTATAGGATATATGATAAATGTTTCTATAATGGGCTATCTCGAATAATGCGTCATTCCTTGAGGTCACGTGACACGTCTTGTCTTACCAATCGACCATTCCTTTGTTCTTCTGATTTCTTTGGCTCTTCTCTCCTGGCTATGTTGTGCCATGTCTGACAATCGGCTATTTCTTTGTTCTTCTGTTTCTTCGGTTTTTCTCTCCAGCCCGCGTTGTGCCATGTGTGACAATCCTCTATTTCGTTGTTCTTCGGTTTCTTCCGCTCTTCTCTTCTGGCCACGTTGTGCCATTACTGTCAATACGCTATTAATTTGTTCTTTTGTCCTGGCCACTTTTTGCCACAGTTGAAAATAGGCCGTTTCTTTCTTCGTGAGTTTCAGCAACTCTCCTTTCACGTTTCATAATTGCCTGCTGTCTACGGGCATCATCCCGTGTAACTCCTCTTTTTCTTTTAGGCATCGGAAAAAGCGAGAATTGAACAAACCAAAAATAGTAACTTCTAAATATCAGTTTAAAATAGCAGCTACCAGAAATATTTAAACTTGATCAAATCAATGAATAATGATTAAAATCACTAACATAACTAATCTATATCTTTCGGCACATAACTTTACAGAAACAAAACACGCCTGTAAATTCGTTAAAATGATTCTGTTCAAGTGGCAAAATATCACGGGATAAAAAAAAGATTTTATACACTTTCAACAATACATTTTTTTTTATTTCTGTCAGCGTCACTTTTTTATTGTTGTTGTAACAATGTTCTTTAAAGTAAACGACTTCAACAATAAAATATATTTTGAATTGCGCTGCAACAATGAAAAGTATTGTTATAAAGTATCCGAAACAATGAAAAGCATTGTTGTCAATTAGTTTTTAATTAATATCTTTTTCACTAATTAAAATTTCGGAATATAAATGGCCGAAACGGCTTCCCTGGATTATTCCCCATCTTTTGGTACTTTCCGCGCGCTTCTCCGTTCGGCGGTTCGTGAGAAGATAGAAGGACATACATACATACATACATACATACATACGTTTGTTTACCTTCGAATTTTAATAGAGTAGATTGCGACGGAGAAGAAAGATCTTCTAGTATCGATTATTGGAGGCGGGCTGGTGAGTATTTCGGTTTTTGTGTGTTGAAAGTGGAACAATGTAATATTTTTACTTTCTCATATACGAAGTATATAAACAGAAAGTTTTGCACTCATCGAAAATTCGTCAGATCCGCCGAGAGTTTGAAGAATCTTCACGTTTGAGTCCGAAAAAAAAAATTTTTGGAATTAAATTCGCCTGTTTGTGAGGACGATAACTCGAAAATGGAACAAGCTAAAAGAATAGAATTCGGTATGTGTTTTTGTCGGTATCAAATTTGAACCCCAATCAGTCAATGAAAAGAAGTCAAAAATGCATACTCGATTCTTTTCACTATACGAAGGTGTTAAATATAAAGCATGTCATCGTGTGAAACATGTCATCTTTTGCGATCTCATTTGGGCAGCAAAAGTAACCGGCGATCCCATCTTCGAACCGGGATAAAGTACATTAAAATTTCGATTAACAGCCAATCGTTCGTTTAACAGTCAGTTTCTACCATCCGTCATCGTCTAGAAACGTAGGTTTATAGAATTACAATACATTTCTGTACATTTTTACTCTCATATTGATATTTATATTGGTTGTTTTAAAAAATTAAATGCAATATTATTCACTTTTATAGGATTTTATTTTAATTATCGTCTCAAGTCAGCAGTGAAATCCCGTTACTGTACAATACAGGTGTATTGAGAGATTTCGGTTATCCGTCACAGCCCTGGTCCGGACGGTGACGGTTAATCGAAGTTTCACTGTAGTAGAAAAATTAATGCCCCCCCCCCCCGGTTGGTAAGGTGGTTTACGCCCAGAGGGACACGGACTTGATTCCCGGATAAGACTTGGGTGGTGGGTGTGTGAAACAGATCTATTGCCCGCTCTCTGATGTCTCGTTATAAAAATTATGCCTAGGTGCAGTCAATCTTTCTGATGATCTGTGCTTGTCATCTTCAGTCACTGTTAAGGTTCACGAAATCAGGCAACCGGAAAGCAACGTAGGGAAATGGCGCATTAATTAATGATAAGCAAATGGAATCTTAATTAAATATCCTTATCTCTATTAATTATAAACGAAAATGTGTATGTTGTCCTCTACAGGGCAGAGCGCTAGACCTAAAGCTACGAAATGTGGCACAAACATTCTTTGGAGGGTAGGAATGTGCACCTCGGATCCGGTTTTTTGAAGTTTTCATCATAATTTTAATTAATTAAAAATTAAGCAAAATTTTGGCTTTTATCCTTAATAACTTCCGAAAATATTACAGCAACAAAGGCATATTTACGCCATCTGAATGTGCAAAAAATTACCTTTTTCAATAATATCAATTCAGTTGCCGTAGAATTCTTTTTCTAATTTTAATAATCTTTTTAATAAAATTTTTGGCATAATTTACAACAATACTTTTCATTTTTGCAAAGCATTTCAAACCGTTTTCATTATTTAAACAAATACTTAATTGCGTGTTTCTCTACCATTGTTGAAAGCTAAGAATATATCTTACTTACTGGATTTTACTTTCTTCTTTTATTTGATCAATTTTTCTGTGAAATCTGTAAAGGAAGTCCTCAAGATAGTTAGTATGTAATGAAATAATCCAGTGAACTGAAAAATTATCATTGCTATGTTTTAATTCTTTTCATAAGCCTGTTTTAAGCTAACTAAACTGGGCGTAAAATGTGCCGTGCTAATGTAATGTTGAAATCATCTGCCTATTTTACGTTAATGTAGACAAGTAACAGAAAAAGAAAGTAAGGCTACGAAATGAACCCGGGTTAAAAGTCTGTAGCAATTTGAAGTTTGCAACTACCTTTTAAGGATATCGTAAATATAAATGATTTATAAGTGATTCAGTCGAAGATTTATTTCTGGCGATCAAGTTGGTCGCCGAAGGCGGCTAGTTTGTAATATTTTAAAGGAAATTTTTAAAGCAAGATGGCTTTCTGAATTATTTTTACTCAATGAAATTGAAGATGCTGACGTAAACACTGAATGCAAAGATTTCCTTGCACCTCATGGATTGGGGGCGCATAGTTGGAGAAGCGTTGAATTATATAAATGATTCGAAGGAAAGCACGAAACGATTAAAACCATTCATTTTAAATAAAACTGTGCATAGTCGCTAACTATATATAAAAATAGCGAATGTAAAAATCCGCACTTACACTAAATACAATATTTTGATGCAACATCTGGAACCACAAGTGATATATGGCATTTTATTTTTGATCTGTAACTATCGGTAACTTTCCTATCAACGAATGCCATAAAACATTTTAAGAGCAGATGTAGCTTAACTATACAAGTGTTTTGCATCAATAAAAATGTTTTGGCAAATATCACATACGAAATTTTGATATGAAAGTGACGATATAATTCATTCAAATCTTTAGTTCTATACCGATATCAAATTCAAAGTATCAAAATAAGCCAAGTAGATCTACGAAAAACGAACTTTACAAGCAAAGAAACATATGTTTTTTTACTGTCATATAATTTATAGAACAATATAAAAAGGTAGTAAAATATTTTTAAATTTCATCAGCTTTTGAAATTTCTTTCTGTAAAATTAGGTGTTTTATGTGTGAGATTTTAACGCTCCAAAACATCGAAAAATTTCAGTGCTCACAAAATCCAAAACAAACAGCTAAATCCATTTTAAATAAATGTTACAACACAGATTCACACCGTTCTCTGCAATTTTAGTACATTTCCTCAAAAACAGATGGCGTTGGCTGATAGTAAGTCGATTTGAAGTTTACTTGCTTTGAAACTGGTGAGGACGCGCGCGTGTCCAAACATTGCGAGAAAAAAAGCATATTTCTCTACGCGCTATCAGTTCATTGTTTCAACTGAACTTCTTCTTCTTGATTACGGGACACCTCGCCCCTGGTCCCGAGACGAGTCCATTGTCAGGATAATGCTGAGGGCCCGTAAGATGTTCTCGTACTATATTTTCTTTATATATATATACATATATACACTTTCTCGTACATCGATGCTTCCATCCGGAGGGTCACCAAAATGTGCAAGACACTTTAGATGACGTGGTTTCATGCTGCCGCAGACTTGGTCGGCTCTAAATTCTAACAGAAATTGACAAGCAGAAAAAAGAGAGAGAGGAAAAAAAAAAAGGAGGTTAATAACAGGTGGAACCAGGTTATTAACCTCCTGATAAATAGAATAAAGGAGACCTAAATTTTCCTCTCTGTTTAAAATTGTGGACAGATTGTCTTTATCATAAATTAGTTCTTTTGCATACTTTTCCGTGAATGGGCAATTCACTAATGTTTCAACTGAACTATATAGCTTAACAAGTAAAATCATTATTTTGAATACTATCTTATTAAACAAAAAAATATACTTTGGTTAAACAAAATATTTAGTACTTTTCACATAGAAAATCAATTATTTTTTGTATCATTATTTTTCAATTTTTTTTTTTTTAGTTTTGAAAATCTCAAAAATACGTGTTTTATTATTTGTGGAAAACTAAAAAAACATCGTATATTTTGTCATTTTTAAGAAGTTATAAAGGGTTAATAAGTGTGCATGTTTAACAAAAGGCAATTCAGATATGAATCGCTGTACAAGTGTGCAGGTACGAATACTCAGTCGACAATTTTTATAAATTACGATTATTTGTAAATTTGATTTTTAAAAGTGTTTGTTGAAAAAAGTTTTTTTTTGTTTTTTTTGCGTTCGTTCGAAAAGTCCTTCCATTTGGTACTACTCTTTTTTTTTTTTTTAAATCCTTTCTATAATACTTCTTTTAATATTTCTCCCTTTAAGAAAGAAGAAGCTGCTTAAAACCGTTTCATTTCCTTAATTAAATCAGTTCCCTTTTTTCAACAGCTTATTGTATTTATTGAGTCCACCATTTTAATGATTCAAAAACTCTTTTTACGAGAAAATGTCTTTCTCAGTATTAATTATACTGTTTTGCTTCTCTCAATCTTGTAAATTTAAAAATTCTACTGAAATTGATGTGGAGGTACAAGGTTCTTAGGAATCAGCGGAACTCAGTAACTTCCACTCCATTGCCGTTACCAACTCAGTAGATAGTGCACTTTTTAAGCAAAGATTTTCTATGATGTTGAGGTTTTGTTTATTACTTTTTGTAGATTAAGTTTTGCTTCATTTGTTTGCATCTTTCCCTATTCATAATATCCATTGATATACTATTGATATTTTGATGACTTTTTATAATTCTATGATAATAAATGAGTATTTTTTGCCTGAAATAATCTTTGTTACTTTCGATCATATTTCTATAACTTTTATACATTTTCTTACTTCGTTTGTGCTATTTTTCCCTTCTATTCTGTTTCAAAATAAGCATGTTGCAAAATGTAGCATTTGACAGTTAAATTTAAAAAAATTTTTAGAGATAATAGAATTGTAGCAATTAGCGAACTTGGATTTTAATCCAAGTGAGCAAAAAGTGGAGGATTATCAAAATCTGCTCATTGTTTCTGAAATAATTCTTTTTTTGAATATTCAAAGCCTATTCAACATAGTGAAGTTATGTTCTTGAAGTTATTCTCTTACAAAATTCTGAGTTATCTACTTATTCTGTTGTTCTGTGTACCTTTTCAAGTGTTTTGTGAAGAATAAAGATAATTGAAAGTAGTTATATTTTTAGAAACCAAATCCAAAATGCGTATTTTGAGATTTAACTGTTTTCACAAGACATTACAAAAATATCCAAATGCTGCATTGTTCAAAAATTAACTTATATGTAGTTTGTTGTGCAGCGGATTGGAACTGATTAAATACTGCATAGCGAACTATACACAGGTATAATTTGTTATATGAAACCGAAATCCATAATTTGGTAGTTGGTTCCCGTTTGTGTAATTGAGTAAAATTTATACATACATATTCAGTAAATGAATTTACAGATCGTATATTCCGATACTTGTTTCTAAAAATTATTTATATTATTGCGAATATGACTTTTAATACCACCAGAGAGGAGTATCACTTATTTTTATCTTACTGTTAAAGGTGATCTATGCAGGAAAAAAAAATGCTTAATATTCAAAATTTTTCTCTTACTTTCGAACCCATCTAATTCTTCCTTTTTGTTAGATAAAAGGTTCAACAAATCATTATAATCAAGGATTAACTTTAAAAACCATTTCTCATAATACATTTTCCAAAAAAGCATTTGAACTTTTGATTATTTTTCGCATTTTTTTTTGTTCATTTTTGCTCTGCTGCTACAGCCATTGGTAAAAGCTAAAGATTAATATAAAATCATCGAATTGTTGAAAGCAGCAGTCCTCCAGAAAAAAATGAACTAATTGTTTTTATCCAATAAGGCAAATAATTAAAAATAGTTGACAGCCTCTTTCAGGTAGTTTTTTTAAATTTTTTATAACCAGTTTTAAGTTAATGTAATTTAAAAATATTATCTATTATTACTGCGCAGACTTTTATTATGGGGCAAAAGAAACATTCAACACTAAACCTAATCTGACTTTTGGGGCTTTTCTGTAACCTTTTCTTTTTCTTTCAACCATTTATTTTAAACGAAAATATTTCTTCCATAACTATCAGTAATATCAAATATTTTTATTTACTATATGTTGACTAAGCAGAAAAACGTTTTGAATATGTCAAATGTTTCAGATACTTATATTTTATCAGTCACAAAAAAGTTGGAAAAACTTTCAAAAAGCCTGATAACAATTTTAATCATCGTAAAAAGCAGCATCACTGCGAATACAATCTCAAAAATCACTAAATAACAATTGACTGAAAACGTTCATTCAACCTGTTTTTAAAAGTTTATTTATGATGGTTACTTGTGTTCAACGAACAGTTTTGCTTTTTACTTTAAATTACATTAACTTAAAACTGTTCAAAAAATAAAAAAAAAAAAATACCGGAAACCAGCTGCCAACTATTTTCAATTATTTGCCTTATTGGAGAAAAAACAATTAGTTCATTTTTTTTCTGGAGGACTGCTGCTTTCAACAATTCGATGATTTTATATTGATCGTTAGCTTTTTCCAATGGCTGTAGCAGCAGAGCAAAAATGAACAATAAAAAATTGAGAAAAATAATCAAAAGTTCAAATACATTTTTGAAAAATGTATTATGAGAAATGGTTTTTAAAGTTAATTCTTGATAATAATGATTTGTTGAACTTTTTGTCTAACAAAAGGAAGAATTAGATGGGTTCGAAAATAAGAGAACATTTTTGAATATTAAGAATTTTTTTTATTTTCCTGCATAGATCACCTTTAACAGTGAGATAGAAATAAGTGATACTCCTCTCTGGCGGTATTAAAAGTCATATTCACAATAATATAAATAATATTTAGAAACAACCATCGGAATATATGATCTGTAAATTCATTTACTGAATATGTATATATAAATTGAACTCCATTACACGAACGGGAAACAACTACCAACTCAACGAACAGTTTTGCTTTTTACTTTCTCGTATACGCAGTATAGAAAGAGAAGGTATTGTAATCATCCAAAATTTGACGTCGCGATTTTCATGAATCTTCACGTTTTAGACTATCCAGGGGAAAAAACCCTTTTTATATTTATATTTGTCTATCTGACAGACAACACGACTAAGGTGAACACGATAGGTTGAACTCCAGTGGTGACTCGTGCTAAATCACCTTGGGGGTGCTGTAACTTAAAGTTCTACGTTGCATACTAATGATTTCTGCATAGGTTCAACCAGGATTTTTTTAATTAATTTTCAATGGTTTAATACTCAGTTAATAAAAAAATTATTATTAGATTTTTTACTTCAAATTACTTTTATGAAGAAATTTTAATTTATAAATTATTAATTTTTTTAACTAACTAACTTAAGAATTTCTGAAATGATTTTTCACAGTTATTTTTTTCTAAGTCTTTTATTCTCATTTATAATGACTGAGAGAATCGACTGAACGTAAAAAAAAATTCATTGAAAGCTATTAGTTGAAAAAATTACATATAGGTACTAAAAACTGCTTGAAATGGCTCTTCTGCTTTTATTTCGAGCGAAATGAACAATAACGTTTTCCACAGCATTGGTATGACCATCAAATGGCATGAAAACTCTAACAGACAGACAAACAAACAAACAGAATTTCTTTGGAGGGTTTCGCCCAAAATTTACTAGATTCTCATCCCACGGTTCATTCCTCTAGAGCTGTTTCGGTTTCAGAATTATAATGATCATATGCAACGGGAAAAAATCATTCAAATTTATCTACAATAATTTTTGAACTAATTTTTTAAATTTATCAGTACTTATTACTTCGTTTTCCTTTATAATTCATTTTGAAAGTTATTTATTTTCAAATTTTATCTCGTGAAACATTCTTCCGGAGTGAAAAAAAAATGTTTAAAACGATTCTCTATCTCGCGGGGTAGGGAATCGTTATTCCCTATCTCGCCGATGCTACTCGCATATTTACAGATCCTACTATGGTTAGGATTGAGGTTGCTTTTCATTGGCTCTCAGCGTCATGTGACTTTGCTTGCTTCTTAATGACGTCAAAGCAAAGAACTTCATTCTTTGGTCAAAGCGCTTTAGCTCAAGTTTATGTTTATAGTATATCCGGTTTCATATAAATAGTAATGCAGGCAAATTCAACTTTTTGATGTACAACTGAAATAACCCTGTCATCATCATTCGATTTATTTTCTAATTTTTATAATATATTGATATTTAATGACAGTTTTGATATTGATTATAAAAGGGTTGTTTATCCATGATGATTCTTTTCCAACAAATGTTTTCATATGTAGTTGGATACTTCATTTGATTCTTTTAATTTTTTAGATTGAGTATAGGTATAGTTGTAATACAAATTCATTCTAATCTGAGATGCATGATAATAATCCTTCATCCCTAATAATTAAAATTATTTCCAAAAATATCAGATTGATAATTAATTTGGAATAGATAATATGACTTCACAGGGAATATATAAGCAAATATTTGCTTGTAACTTAAATTTTCATCATATAGTGAAAATTTTTGTTCAACCATTATTAACGACTCGTTTATAAATCATGAAACTAATTCTGATCTTCCTGCTACATGTTATTCAATGCAAATGATTCTAAAATAAAGCTTTTTTTCTAAGTAAGAGCAGTTTATAAAGAAAAGAATGTGTAGGAATAAAAACCTGAAGTTAGTTTTCTTCCATTCTGTTCAGTTTTCGAGAGGGAAACAATATAAAGTTTATTTGCAGTTGAATAAACACAAAAATGCAGTCATATATGATTAACTTCAACCGTGAAGCAATTTTTTACTTGGAATATAATATTACACACACAATTTATGATCGATCGAAATTGACCCATATAATATAACGTACAATAATCTGTGCTTTAAGTTTCTTTCATAAAAATAGTATACACAAAACATGCAGTTAGCAACAATCGCTATTAGTAGATATGAAATGCCCAATTTTATGGAAACAGATGTTGAAACCTACAATTGCAATGGCAAGGGTCTTTAACACGTTTTTCTCGATTAAGCACGCAAATTCAATTACTAGCAAATTATATTCAAAACTCAAGCTAAGATGATTACTTGAAACTCACTGACTTAAACATATTTCATGGATAAGAACATTTTCTTACCAATGATTTCATGAAAAACACAATTGTGAAGATTATTCTGAAATGTTATTTTAATGTTTTATAAATGAAGCACTCTGTAATTTATTTGTCATTATTGCATGCATGATAAAGTGATTATATATGTAGTATTGAAAATAAACACTTAAAAAGCCGAAAAACAGAATATTTTATTGCATAAAAAAGACATTCACACAGAGTCAATTCATACTTTATATATCATCATCGGTATATAAGTTGTTAGGGGCTCATTTGGGGGTAGAATAGGTAGGCATATTTCCCATTATTATATACGAAGAAAGTATGGCAATTTATTGTAGGGTTGGTAAGTTATAACTTTGCAAGTAAGAATTTTTGGAGATCAGTTTGATGAAGTCTTCGGTTTTTTTCCTGTAATGATCTTCATTTCTAGTGTATCAAGCGGCTTACTCGACATTCTCAGAACTTTGTTTCGAAAGACTTGGGCTTTCTTCCTAAGGATTCATGCGGAGATTCCCCAGATTAGTGTTCAATTGCATTGTTTACTACGCACCTGTATTGTTGCTTAATACAAGCTGCAGGTTTGGTGAGAGAGGGGTGGGGGGAGGGATGATGGCTCAATTTGTCCTTGTAATCCTAGTAATCGTATCCGAGGGCAGTTCAAAATTCTGTTATCCATCCCAAAATAGCCTTCGCATAGCTTTAAAACGGATATTAATTATTGAAACTAGAAGATTGCTGCTTAAATTAGGAATAAAATGGTATTCAGTTTAATTTTTTATCACTAATCAATGAATATTCAATGTACAGATTGTTTTCTTTTCCAGGTTGGCTCCCTGTGTGCCTGCATTTTAGGAAACCAAGGAATTCGTGTGAAAGTGTACGAGTATCGAAATGGTGTGTTTCAAGAATAATATATTTCCTTCATAATGTGTTTTATGTTCTTCTTCTAAACTCATTGATTTGATGGCACTTTACAAACCAAACTATATTCGCTTTGCTTTGGAAGTTAGAAAAAAAAAGGAATTTATGTAAGTTTGCAATGTAGGCTTAGCGTGTAAAGTTGACAGAAATTATTTTACCTGATATTGTCAGATAGTACACGTCCATTTCCTGACATTGGACTCGTCTCCGGGACCAGGGGCGAGGTGTCCCGTAATCAAGAAGAAGTACACGTCAATTTTGGAATCCAATGAGTGAACAGGAGGAAAAAAGATCATAATGTCACCGAACAGAGTGACACAACGTGCATTTCTATGTGTAATGAGGTTTATTTCGTGTCACGTGACTTAATTCAATTGCGATTTCCCGATGGAGTTTTTTCATGGTCACGTGACGCACATGAAATGTGCCGAGAAAATTTAATTTTGGAATCTATTTCACATCATTGGGAGAAAGAACGTGACCTCACAGCATTTCTTTAAAAATACTTCTAAAATGAAAAAAAAAATCTTAATGCTGTAGCTACGGTGCCAAACAATTAATAAAAAGAACTGAAAATTAAGACTTTTTTCTGAGAATTATGCGATTCTATAATTGCTTTAGAAAGTACATTACATATTAGGATGGCAACCAAACAAATGCAGCATCACCTGTAACACCTGTAGTAACCATCTTTTTTAATGCATTGGTAAAAGCGTTTTTTTAAAGGTTTTTTTTATGTTTATTATTGTCTTAAATGATGTTTAGATGTTGCTTGTTCTTATAATGTTGTATTTCAGAATGCGTTCGCTCAGCGGAAATTGCAGAAGGTCGCAGCATGAACCTTCTTTTGTCGGAGAGAGGCTTGTCTGCTCTCCGCCTGGCCGGAATGGAAGAGAAGGCCATTTTTGATCTGACCATTCCGATCAAAGGAAGGATTTTGCACACTAAGGAAGGTCGGAAAATCCCATTTTTATCGGATCGCAAAGGGAGGGTGAGTGATCCGATTACAGAAAAACTGTATTCACATTTAATTAGTGAATGTGAGTACAGAAAAACTGTATTCGCATTTAAACCGATGCGGAAAGATCGAGTTAAGTTGTTCCTGATAATCAAAAGAAAAAGTCGCACATCAATCCTAATTTTTAATTAAAAAATTTATACATATTCATTTAAAAATATCCAGTAAAACTCCATCGAATAAAAAAAAAGTGTGGGGAAAATTTGAAGCCTGAAACGGAATTTGAAAAAGGCTTCTAAATTAACTTAAGCTATAGAAACTTATATGCTAAAATTAAATCGTTCATATACGTTTTTATGCGAGATGCTTGTAAGTGGCTTAGAAGGTTGAGACAAGGCGCGGAGGAATATGAATCGGAGAGAGAAGGTTACGGGTTCTATCCTCTGGCCTGTTCCTAACCAGCAATATCCAAAAACTGGTAGACTGGTACGCTTTATAATCAACGAATTGCTCGTTATGATCTGGAGGTCTTATGCAGGTTTTACTATAAAAAATCCAAAGGGTTGAGCTGGCTCTTCTAGATGTTAAATAAAAGAATGGAGGTTTTCATAATTTTCTATCAAACGAAACTCAAGCGCAAGCCAGTTTCCCCTGTAAATCCTCCAGGAATACAACCTATCCCCGTATAATGGAGCTAAATCCGAATTCTGCATCAGTTGATTCTTATGTGTTCTAATGTGTCTTTGATCAATAGAAGATGCCATACTCTCCCTTTTTTGTGAGTCTAACTTATAGACTTGTTTAGATATGCTAACCCAAGTGGCATTAGAATTATCATAATTTGATACAAATTTTTCGTACAATTCAATACAATACAAATTTTTCGTATTCTACGCATTCTTAATCGAATCAATGCGAAGGAGTGGAGAATCGGGGGGGGGGGGCTATGGGCTTGCAGTCCCCCTCCAGAGATAAACCGACATTCTTGATTGTATTTAAAATCAATACAACTTTTTGTTCTTAATTTCCCTTTTAAAAAAATAATAAAAATGTGGCAACATTGCTTTCTGGCTTGACAGGCTCGAAAATTTTCCTACTTTTCTTGTCATTCCACTTGTAGCATTGACGCGGTTGAAAGTATTTTTTGGCTAATTATTTCATTGTATTTTTTACTGAATTATCCAAAGTATTGTAGTGTTCTTTATGATTCGTATCGTCTTGTGAGGAAAGTCTGTAAAGTTAAAGTGTTTTGATTTGCATAAGCCATGAGGTTTGACATTCGTCACGACGCTACAAAATTGTTATAACCTCAGCCCCTCCCCCAGACACGAATCCTGGATTCGCCACTGATGCGATGACATTCCCAGGTGCCCTACAATAGCAGAGAAAATGACAATTTTCTGTCGAGACCCGAAAATTGACACCGTTTGTTTCAGTTAGATACTTCAATTTTAAGGATCAAAAATAATTCAGTAAACCGTCGCACTAGGGAATATTTTACTACAGTTTAATAAATCAATTTAATTGAGTGAATTTCTTTTCGTTTTTTTAATTTATATTTTGTTCTATTTTCTTGTAAAGAGGTGGAATTTTAGACGCGAAATATTTTTCCAGACATTACTAGCGGGCCTGAATGAAAAAAAAAATCCAGATTCAGAAACACGTGGAAATTCACACATTTTTTGAAGAATTTACATGTGTAAGCAGTTATTTACACTTATATATAAGTCTTCTATAAGTTTTTGAATTCCTGAAATTCATGCTGCGTCAGTTTAAAGATTAACTACTACAAACACGGTTCTACACAAAGCCGAAGTGATATGGTATAAGACAAAAGATTCCAAATGTGAGGAAGAAAGCAAATTTTTTGCTGTTAAACGTTTTCTTTATACAATAATCGTAGTGAAGTCTACAGAAATATTGTTGTCGCCAATGACTTCCATCTGGAAATATTGATGAAATTCGATATTTCAAATCAGCTACAATCCAAAAAGAGACTTTTGGGGTTATATCTGTTTGCGTGTGCGTGTATGTCTGCTTGTTTGTGTGAATGTTGATCCGTTAGCTCCCAAACGCAACGAGTTATACCGATGAAATATTGCTGTGGTCCTACTGTCAGTTAGTAGATCAAATTTTGAACTCGATGCTTTTCATAACTGAATGGACATGTTAAGTGACATGTTTGAAAAAATGGAGGTAGTCGGACAGAAGAACATGTTATGGTCTGCTTTAAGTATAGAAAATTTTCTGCCAAATTTTTTGGCCATTTAATCTGCCAAGTCTTCAAATAAGACAGTTTACTGTGGAAGAAAATGTTATGTTCTCGGTTCCTTGCCGTTTCATTAGACGAAGGACTTGTCAAGAGCACATGGCATCTTCTTCCATGAGAAATGTGTTGATTTACAGTGACATAACATCTTCCGCTACTGACACGTATTAGCTTCTAGCACTGGAATTATGTTAAGGCTTATCAGTCTCGGCTTCAGCATGACTTCAACATGTTGCTCTACCGTAATTTCGTGATTATTCTTCTATTCCATAAACGTAATTTATTGTTGAATGTTTAATCGTTGATATTATTTCAAAATGGAATCAAGAGGCAGATGAATGTTAGAGGAAGCTCCTTAAAGACTTCCTCGGGATGATATGATTGCAAAGTAAACAATGTAAACAAACAAAAATCTTCGCCTCCCTTTTATACTAGTGTCGATTAGATATCAATCTTGGCATCGATAGACTATCGATACTATCGAAGGCAAGTCGATAGTATCAGTTTTCGGAATTATCGACTGAAACAATCGATAATATGGAGTTTCTCAAAACTATCGATATTTTTCTCCCGGGCAATAATATCGATGAGCGCATTTTCAATCGATAGTTTCAAAACTATCGACTGGGACTATCGATAGTTTCAAAACAATCGATAGTTTCTAAACTATCGACAAACAATCGACTGGAACTATCGATAGTATCGATAGGAAGACTATATCGACTGGAAGAACACTTATAGATAGTATCGCCGGGGAGAAAACTATATATACTGATAGTATCGACAGGAAGACTATATCGACTGGAAGAACACTTATCGATAGTATCGCCGGGGAGAAAACTATCTATACTGATAGTATCGATAGGAAGACTATATCGACTGGAAGAACACTTATCGATAGTATCGCCGGGGAGAAAACTATCTATACTATCGATAGTTTGAAACTATCGATAGTTGAACTGTCGATGTTAAGGAACACTATTCTATACGGTGAAAAATGAATGAGAGTGAAAACTGTCCTTGTGTGCAGAATTGCTTTGGCGGCTATCTTTAATACTGGTAGGAAAAAAATCATGAGATCCAAAAGCATATAAAGGCTGACCACAACGTACTTCTCCCTACTTGCCGAGGTAAACCATATGAACCGACTTCACATGATTGTTTCAGAAGTTGTGGACTATGTCAAAAATCACTTCAAAATCACTTGTCTTCGTTTCTCTCATTGAAGAAGAATACGTGCCTTATTTGGGTGAAGTATTCATAGTTGCAAAATATATTTATATTCATCAAGCGTTTGAGACACAGAAGTTCGACAGGGAGTTGCCGAGACAGAAAAGAAAAGTGTCTTGTCTGACGGTTGACTTACAGCAAATCATGTATCTTTCAAAACATAGTGTGAGTAAGGCATTTTATCTCAAACACATGTGATTTTGTAATCCGTCTGGAACATGATCACGCCGGATTAGAAAGTCACAGGATATTTCTATTATTTTTCACATGAACTGGGAAAGTGATGAAATGACTAGTTCACATGTGACTTTCTTAGAATTCACCTGTCATTGAGAATAAAGAGCCTCATATTTGGTCAGACTTGTTCAGGTCCAAACAAGGACTCCAAAATATTATTCATTTATCACACACACACACACACACACACACTATGTCATTCTTCAAGGATATTTCAACGTGATTAAACATATGTTTCCAAATGTAGAACATTCGTTTCTTGATGGCAAACGAGATTGTGGAAGGACGAAAAATAAGTTAAGGACACATGAGACCACATTCTTTCTGGAGTAACACCACGAAGTTAGAAGGAAGAGTGTCGGAGGCCATCTGGCCACTGATAGGATTTCTCATTGTCAACGTTTTAAAGATCTCGCTAATAAACTGAACCTCGAATCCTCAACGAAAAAGTAGTTTCCGAAGACATTGTAAAATGGATTAGGGTGGAGCTCATACATGCACAATGACTGCTATAACACTGATAAACGTTTCAAGAAAGTTGGTTTATCAAAGCAGAATCGGATTGCAAAAAAGACCCGTTTGGAGTTCGACACAGGAGCGAAGCTAACAGCGGAAAAGATTGAAAACTTGGAACAACAGCTTCTTATATTGCAAATCAATATAAATTTTTAAATCATTATTAATTTAAAAAAATACTAACTTTCTCCAATGCTTCCGAAGTTTGCTTTTATTGTTTCAAACTTGGATAAATTTGTGATATTGTTGTGCTGTTGCAACATTCAATTTGTTTAATTTTCTTCTCTAACTTGTGTTGAAAATATTTACATTTTTGTAATTATACGTTTTTTCTTATTCATTACTATACCTAAGTATCTCGTCAACCTGTGTGACGATGATGTAAATATGGACATGAACGTAAGTTCTCCCTTGAAACAGGAAACAAGTTCAGGAATGCATGAATGGAAGGGCATGTTATGCGTGAAACATCCTTAAAATTCTCCCAGATCAGAAGAGCTACAGGCATGTCAAAAGAACCCAAACATTTTGAAAGCTATTTTCTCTCTAAAAGTGCCAGGAAAACAGCGATTGAGCGAAGTAGCAAGAAAGAACTTTCTATAAACTTTGAAGCCGATTTCCTCAAATTCACTAAACTGCCACTTAGCATGTTGATCCACTGAGCTCTTTAATTATTATGATCATACATGGGCTCTTAATTAGTATGATGAGCTCTTTAATTATTATGATCATATGATAAAATCATATTATTATCATCATATGATTTTACATTTTTAAACTTATGATTGCCAAATACTTATTTGCACGTGGCAGTCTTCAACGTACTCTTTTCCGAAGTCAACACATTTTTCCAACATTCTGGAAGCATCCTGATATCCTTTACAAACCAGCGGGAGTGATCTCCCCTAAACTTTCTCGTATACTCCCTAACACGTGGAGAAAAAATAAGGCAAACAGCAGTAAAACGCACCAAGGGTACCTAACACATTTGGAGAAAAAATAAGCAAAACGGCATACCAAAGAGTTTCCAAGGCGAAAGGCGGGTACTCGCCAATATGCAATATGGCCTTGCGTAAGAGAAAGAAAATTGAATATGCAATTTGGACGCCTTTTTTCCAACCGATTGAAACGAAAATTGGGCACGGATCTACAATTAACGTTGGTAGACTTCATACCAATTCTTATGTATCTAAGTCATAGGGTTTAGGAGTTATCGTGTTCGCAAGTATGCGATTATACAGACAAACAGACAGTAACCCTTTGACATATTTGGTCCAAAACTTGATACGGACCTACATTCCTGATGATAAAACCGTGTACCAAATTTTTTCTATCTAGCTATTTTAGTTTTTGAGTTATCAGACAGACAGTTATGAGACAAATCCGTGTCGTGGGCGGATTTTGTCCAAAATATGGAACAAGCCCACAAATTATGAGTAAAGATAACATACCAAATTTCATCACTCTAGCTCTAATAGTTTTCAAGTTAGCGTGTTCACAGACAGACAGACATAATTCCAAAATTGTGTTTTTCGGACTCAGGGAGGTCTAAAACGTGGAGATTCGTCAAAATCTCGAGTTCGAATTTTTTGACGATTACAATACTTTCCCTTTGTATACTTCGTATACGATAAATAAAAAAGATTTTAGGTGGTGGCGTCTGTTGTTTGGCTCAGTGGCAGGTATTAGCGGGCAACCACTATGCGGCTCATTCTCCACGCGCTCTGTGAAGCACTTACATCAACTCAAACACACGTGACCGTGAGAGACGCTCTTCCCAATACTGTTGTTGGAATCCGTGATCAATTTCAAACACAGGGCAATTTCTCCAACGAGAAATTTGCTCACAATGCGTTGTTCCATTCTCCGCGGTATCTTCCATTCGCTCGTCACTCTAGCAATTCTCAGATACGACTAAAGAGATTCTAACCCGACTAAGAGGAAGGGTAGAGGTTGTGGCTCCACTCTCTTGATGTCGCACAGCTACTGCAGAACGGCTATTTACATGCAAAACAATCCAAGCCATATATGAATTACATTATATTTCGTCAATCTGACATATCGCTTGGCAAAATAAAAATCAATTTTGTTTAAAAATTAAAAGCAGAGGAAGTGGCCTCCCCAAAACTTTCTAGCATACAAATAACACGGGTAGGGGGTGAACGATACACCGCGCCAGAAAATGTGGGGTATTCCCTAAGGTGGGGAAAGCGTGCGGTATTCCCTAAGACGGGGAAAACACTCGCTCCAGCGCTCGCAGCTTTTTTTACTTTCTCGTATGCGAAGTATACAAAGAGAAAGTATTGTAATCGTCAAAAAATTCGAACTCGAGATTTTGACGAATCTCCACGTTTTAGACCTCCCTGAGTACGAAAAACACAATTTTGGAATTATGTCTGTCTAACCAGGTTCGTCCACGGGAAGTCTGTCTGTCTGTCTGTCCGCGTTAATCTGAACTCCATAACTCAAAAACTTAAATAGCTCGATGGATAAAATTTGATACACATTTCTTTCATCGGAAATGTAGGTCCGTATAAAATTTTGGGCCAAATCCGTCAAAGGGTTGATGGTCTGTTGGACTGTATAATCTCTTACTGGTAAAAACTATATCTCCTAAACCGTTTGGCTTAGATAAATAAACGGTTGCTAACATTGATTATAGATCTGTGCCCAAATTTCGTTTCAATCGGTTAAAAAAAAGGCGTTCAAATTGCATATTCAATTTTTGTACTTGCGTACTGGAAGCAAAATCTCTGCGCATGCGCAAGCTATTCAGCGATAGCGAACGAGTTCATTTTTTCCTGTTTTCTTTTCGCACTCACATGCCCTCGCATTAGCGGAGCTTGCTAGAGTGTAATAGAAAATAAATATTGCTGAATGTTGATATATGCTTTGAATCTGATTTTTCACCTAAATATTTTGCAACCACTTTCATCTACAATGGAAAGCCTTCTGATAGTCATTGCATTCTGGGTTACAATACCAAATTTTATCCATCTAGCTATTCAAGGTTTTGAGTTATAGTGTTCACATGACCGCGGACATACAGACAGACAGACTTCCCTTTGACGGATTTTGTCCAAAATTTGACAGAAACCTACAAATTATGTTTAAAGACCACATACCAAATTCTATCCCCGTAGCTCTAATAGTTTTCGAGTTATCGTGTTCACAGACAGACGGAAATAATTCTAAAATTGTGGTTTTCGGACTCGGAGTGGTCTAAAACGTGGAGAATCTACAAAATCTGGAGTTTGAATTTTTGACGATTACATTACTTTCTCTTTGTTTACTTCGTATACGAGAAAGTAAAAAGAAAAAGACTTTATATTTATTTATAATGGGTTTTTTTTTGTATAAAAACATCGTTTTACTTTCGCTTAAGTTTTTTTTCGTATTTGTTTTATCTCGTTTAATTCTTGCTTTGAACGACATTTATAAAACTATAAAAGTTAACTTAAACTTGAATAATTAGATGACTTTTAATATGAAAACTACTTTTTCATAAACAGCACGATTAGCATATTTTAGTGTAATGTGATTTTTGTATTTGTTTGGTTCTAATTAACTGCCCGTTTATGAAAATGATTAGAAATTTAAAAAATGCGATAATACACATATTTTCTTTCTTGCTTTGTCACAGGATCTTTGAAACTTTTATTGAACCAGTTCTATTAATTACTATTTCTTGTTTTAGTGCGTTTATTCTATAATGAGGAAAGATTTAAATGAAGTCATCATAGCAGGTATGTTAATTCATACGTATTTTATTATCTTCTTTTTAAAGTTTTCTTATTTCAGTTTTTACTTAATTTTTTTTTATCCGACAGCTGCCAAAGAAAATCCCAACGTAGATATTTTCTTCAATTACAAATTTATTAATTTTGATTTCAAGACAAATAAGTTTGAAACCAAAGGGTAAGTATATAATTTATATTATAAATAATATTGCATAGAATGTTAAAACAAATTCTAAAATGATAAAAATGTTCGAAGACAGAAAATATGTACTTTTGTAAAAAAAAAATTACATTTTTTAATGCTTTCCTAAAATTCTAGGAATATTGGGTTGCGATTACCGAGATACGAATAATCATGAGTTTCTTTTGTAGCGTTTCATACATTTCAAACGCTTTAAATTGGGTGTGATGAAACAATATACTAAGTAAGAGTGACGACTTCGGAAAAATTTTAAAAAAAGCATGTATAAAAAAGACTTACAGAGCTAAATAACGAAAATAGGCTTAAATAGTCACAATTAGAAATAAAAATTCATATATCATGAGTAGTTTTTGAAACTAATAATTTTTTTCAAGAATTTTAATAAAATTTTCCATGTTAAGAAAAACTTCATAATAGAAAAAATATGGGACACATTTAATTTTAATTTCGCATGCGTACTTCGCAAACCATCTAGAATGTAATAGACCGGAAAATAAGATTTATTTTAATAAATGAATGTTTTATGAACATTCACAGATGGCGTTATTGATTTTTCGCGAAAATTATCCTACGTTTCGAACTGAAAGTGACTGTAAAACATGACTAAATAAAGCTATCATAAAATCTGCGGTCTTTTACACCCTCAAAGATTTTTGACACGTGTACCAAAGTTCAATGAATTCTTTTGGAGATATCAACTTTTTCGTGGACCAATTTTAGAGAAATTTTCATTTTTCAGAAAACTCATTAAAAAAATGTAATAACACTTTAGTTCAAATAAATATCAAGGAATAAAATATTCAAGGAATAAGAATAAAAACAAAGGCAATTTTAGAATCTTAAAAGTTATGGCCTTATTTTTAGATCATAAAAAAGTTTTTGAATTTTTCTTCGGAAATCGTTTTTTGAAACTACTCGGGTACCTTAATGAAACTTTACATTAAAAGCGATAGTTGTTTAATTTCGAGGATCTGTTTCTATAACTCTAAGATACGCAGAGCCGCACTACACCATTCATAGTCGCAGCTGTCGTTCCTAGCCTTCTACGCTTTGCCAGTTTGAATTGTTGACCACAATAAGCTTTGGTTTAGTTTAGTTTAGCTTCTCCCGGGGGGGGGGCGGCATCGCAAGTACACGGATGAGTGGCCGCCGCACTCGCTTCCCCTGGGGGTATAGTAATTGAGGGTCTCTGGATCCCTTCTCCAGTGATAGTACGTACCTCCTTCGGGAGGAGTCGGGGCGTGGCCAGGTGATTACCTACTAGGACTCCGGCCATAGTACTCGAGCTATTGCAGCGGCTGTCATTCAGATGACCCGGATGCTTCAGGGGGTGTTGATCCAGTGTTTCTGGTTAGTTTAGTTTAGTTATATTAACGTCCCATTTTGAAGCAACACGAGCGCTAATTTGGGATGGACCTCGTAATTTTAAGCCGTGGTCAGATGACAAGGACGACACTTGAGCTGGTACTGCACCACACCAACGTTCCCTTCCATCCTGTTATCAGGCCCTACACCCGTTTGGGTAGGCAGGGGCGGAGTGGGTGTTCTGCAACACACCAGCTGAAGGACGTTTGACCCCCTATGTATGATTTATCTTGCAACAGGCCCACATATACGGTGGATATTCAGTGAAATCGAGTTTCGAACCTGGAACCCTCCGGTCCCGAAACCGAGACCTTGCCACTATATCACCGCGGCATCAACAAGTTTGGGTGATTCCAGAAATCATCAGTACCCATGCTGTATGGAAGGTTTCGGTTTCGGGAACGTAGTGTTCCAGGTTCCAGACCTGTTTCCACAAAACATCTGTCGAGTATGTGTGTCCGATGCACGTTAAATTATATATATATATATGCATTCTTACATCATTCTAGTTACATTTTCAATATTTGTCTGCTTTTGAAAATTATATTTTTATTTGAGCAGACCAGATGGTGAGATAGAAGACAATTCAGCTGACTTGTTGATTGGTTGCGATGGCGCATATTCCGCTGTTCGCAAACAGATGCTCAGAACTCCAAGATTCAACCACAGCCAATCATATTTCGAACATGGTTATATAGAACTTGCGATTCCGCCCACAAGCACTGGAAAAGTAAGTGGTTAAACGAAATTTCGTCTTGATTTCTTTAAAAGATGTTTAGCGTTTGCCTCCACATGCTAACTTTGGGACGCAGTTTCATTATACATGTACAGTCGACCAAAAAAGGGACTTGAATATGGCTTTCTGCTAAAGTGAATTTAAAAAAAAACTTTCAAAAACATTTCTAAAAGTGTATTTCAAAAATATTCCACTGAATTTTTGAAATGGTAGTACTGAATTTCAATGCAAATTCAAATTTTCTAGATTAAATTAGCTTGGATATTTATAAATTTGTCATTTCGAGTAATAAGTTGAACAATTATCAGTAACTAAATATTGGAATGAAAAAAATTCAAGATAATGTGAAAATAAATATGAAGATAGCATGATATAAAAATTATGAAAGTAAAAACGTGTGTATTTAAAGTTGTAAATCGTCTCTTACCAAGCAACACCACCTATCTCAATTTTTTGAAATTTCAAAGAGGAGGATTCAAATCAGTTTTTCGCAACCAATAACGAAGATTTTTGGATCTTTTTCAAGATCTACTATGAACATGAGACCACATGTTCCAACCAGACGTGGAAAAAAATTAGAAATCTTCGTTATTGGTTGCGAAAAACTGATTTGAATCCTCCTCTTTGAAATTTCAAAAAATTGAGATAGGTGGTGTTGCTTGGTGAGAGACGAAATTTTTCATAATTAGATTCCAGATTTTCCATATTATATTGACTTTATTTCAAAATTTAATAACAAATTTTGATTGATTTTAAAGTTATGGGTAAGAGAAGGTGTTCCGAGAATTTTTGGTCTATTGTACTTAAAAGCAGTTTAAAAACCGATTAATGAATAGTAAACCGAAGTTAAAATGATAAAATTAGCACATTTACTTGAAGTTGAAATATGAATGAGTTAATTTGTTTTTATACAACCGAAAAAAAATATATAAATTCTCTAACTCCTAAAATATGGGTTTATCTCAGTCAATCAATTCTAACATGTCTTCATAGATCACTAATTTATTTATTTATCACCCACGCCAACCTACTCACCCACAGGGTATAGAGCGTTGTAACAGTCGATGAGGAAGAATACAAAAATAGTATTGCATTGTTTACATACATTGCATATACAATAGAACCCCTCTAATCCGAAATTCCGGTTAATCCGAACCGATTTTATTTTCGAAAATTATATGTAATTGAAAAGATTACCTGAAAAGATTTAAATACACATACTGAATACAAAAATTTACTTTTTTAGCATGCATAATTTTGTACACATGGAAGAAACTAATGCTATTCGCCGTAAGATAAGGTCACTTCGTACAGGAGCATATCCATTATTCTAACGAAAAGGGGACACATATTCTCTTTCTATTGCTTTTGAATAAAAGAACTCAAGAGATAGTAGTACTGAGTACTTATAACTAACATTTTTTTAGCACACTTACATTTTTCTTTTTCTTTTCTATTTTTATCGGAATTTCGGGTAATCTGAATTTTTTGTAATCCGAACAGGCAGCGGTCCCAATTAGTTCGGATTAGCAGGGTTCTACTGTACATTCATAAAAATACAAAATGTATTCATAAAAATATAAATGCATTCATAATAGTACAAAGTGCATTCGTAATATAAATACAATAATCAAAAATAATTATCTTTGCAATACACTAGACATCTATATTAGATTTATCCAGAACGTGAAATAACGCTCACGTGGTTTGGTTCGGCTACGTGCCAAGGAGATTCAGTCGCTGTACCCTGACACGACCATCGACGTGATGAATGAGAAATCGGGATTCATCCGACCAGGCAATTCTCTTCCACTCATCCATGGGCCAGTCTCGATGTTGCCGGGCCCACTGTAGGCGTAGTTGACGATGACGCTTGGTCAACAGAGGCACACGAATGGGACGTCTGCTGCACAGTCCCATATCCAACAGTGTCCTGTGTGTTCCGAAACACTTGCGCTTGGACCTGCATTGTATTGGGCTGTCAGCTGAGCCACTTTCAGGCGCCGATTTTGCTTTACCAAGCGGGACAGTCTCCGACGTCCTTTTTCTTTGATGACGCGTGGACGACCAACACCTTGGCGTCTACTGCTGGTGTCACCGTCATTTATCCACTCTGCATGAATACTAACAACGGCGGATCGTGAACAACCTATCAGTCGTGCAGTTTCGGTGGTACTCGTTCCGAGTCTTTGGTCCATTACGATCTGCCCTCTATCAAATTTGCTTAGTTCAGCAGCCTTTCCCATCACTCGCAAAAGCAAGTGCAAGAATGATTACTTACCTTCTCCAGCAGCAGTTAAATACCATTCTCACTTAGCCACGTGCCCTCCACGTCATCCAGACGAGTTCATTGAGAAACGTGGGGATGGTCATAATGTTTTGGCTCGTCAGTGTATATTAGAAATACAACGTTACAGCAAATATATACAAATTCGTGGAGAAACCACATTTATAAAAAAGGAATCACCTAAAACAGCTAACATAGTAAAAATGAAGCGATAACTTAAGAAAGGCTCAGATTATATCTAAATTCTCCAAATTTACAAAAGATTCTTAATTTAAAAAGAAAAGTCAATATATATCTATCTATATATAAAGAAACACATTTCAAAAGGAAGTGTTCTCTAAAACGCTGATACCTTCAGGGTCAGGGGACAAAACAACAACCTAAATTAGAAAATCTTACTGTCCTACCACCACGAGAAAAATCCCAGACATGCCGGTGGCGGTCGTTATGGAAAAGGGATATTCCACTTCATTTGGGGGTGAAGGAAAGGGTTTTATTTCATTTGGCGCAGGGTCAACCAAATCAGGAAGAATCAGGGTGACACAACCGGCGCCAGCGGAAGTCTCATTTCGCTTTGTACTGCAGGCGAAAACGAGTTCCTCTTCTTACGAAGTGCGCCTAGTTTGCCAAATGTTGTGTTTGATTTTATGCCCGTTTCCCTCCTTTCTTCGACTCGTCTACTTGAGGCAACCGTGTTCAGGGTTCTTCTCGTGGCGGTAGGACAGTAACAGCTCATACTATTACGTTCTGTACAGTATCAGTCACGAAAGCTGTTTTTGTCTAATTTGCTCACTTTGTACACTCGTGATGCGTGCAAACGTGCATTTCTAATTTAATTTTGGAAACCACTGCGCTTCATGCAGGAGGAAAAACGGCTTAAGACAATCCTCAGTCAGGTGATGCATGCCATGCGCTGTCACGATTGTCACGGGACTATGGCATCATCTGATGTATGTCTTTATTGCATTATAACTTAAATTGATTAGAATTGGTTCTATAGGGGAAAGTGGGGTAAAACAGGGTAGCAAAGTTCCGCCTGCTGGAGCTAAATTATTCTACATAGATCTTGTCAAATTTTATTAAAATATTCGTTGTTTATCGGAGTACAATACATCTTTCCAGAAAAGTCACAGCTTCATTACTTTTTTTTTTTATCAATGATTTACTTTTTATAAAAAAAAGTCAAACTAGCCGGTTTTACCCCATTAGTGGGTTAAACTCGCATGCGCATGTTAACGTAATGGGAAATTAGGAAAACTCGATTTTCAGTGGAAAAGTTGAAATCAATTTATATGACAATTTAAGAACATTAGCTACAAAATTCGTATGTAAAGCAGTTGTCTTCCGCTGCAGCTTTCGAGGGCACAGCCAAGACTGTTTTTACATTGGATTAGCCCTTCTTCTTTATTTAAATTAGAAAATACATCATTAAAATATAAAAAATCAACGTCTGATGTGTTTTTATCGTCTTCATCGGAGGAATCATCAGTACTGACTGTCCCGGTTTTACGCCACTCGGAGTACCCGGTTTTACCCCGAGTGCAGAGGTTATAGAAAATGATATAGAACCGCGCAATTATTGGAGTAAATCCTTATTGTTTGATAGTGTATGAATCCGTAGTAAATGCATAATAAGCTGGATTAAATATAGTTTTTACAACTGTAATGATTATTTAGTAAGGTCAGTTTAAAATCAAACGAACATTAGAGGGTTGACGTCTTAAAACAAATAAACCTTCACAGATGCAGAGAATTCAACAGCTACAACACGCCACTATGACCGTTACTTTTTCTTGACTAATAGAGAGTAATTCAGCACATGTCTGCTAAATAGGAAAAATAATAGCGCCAGAATCAAGTTTACCCGGTTTTACCCCACTCTCCCCTAATTAGGCCGATTTTATAGTTAGAATTGGTTCCTTTAACATTACACAGTGCGATTGAGAAGACAAATTTCCACAATATAATGCGTTTAATTGTCGAGATAGGCAGCAACTACAAAATGCAGAGTGAAAATAATGATTATTGTTGTTTTTAATTATATTAATTACAGCGATCTCTCACTTATGTGCGGGCGCAGGGGACAGCGAAAAAAAAAACGCGCATAAGTGAAAAATCATAAAAGGGAGCTTAAAAGTGAAACATCAATACAGTGCACATGTATTGTTAATTAATACTATGTATATACTACTGAAAAATGTAAATAAGATGTTTCAAAATGAAAACGCTTTATAATTTCCGTTAATTATTTTTTAAGAACACAAAGAAAATAGAAATGCTCCCGATTTTTTAAAATCGATCTCAATGTCGATTCTGGGACATTAAAATGCTCAGCTTAAACTTTTTTCGAGGTGCAAGGATTTTCTTCGAATTTTTTAATAACATCCATTTTAAACGAAAGCGACAATTTTGTTCTTTTCGCCATTTTAAAACGTAACCATCTAACCATAACCAAAACTCCACAGATGGTTCTTTCGTTAGCGAACCTCTCTAATTGGCTGCTGTATAAATGCGACTTTTACTGACGTCAATCACAAGAACCCCGTCGTAAACTCCTGTGTATAAATTAGAGGAATGTGTTCCTGGCATATGAAGAATAGAGGAAGGGCGAGGGAAGCGTTCTTAGAAGCAGAACAAAAAGGGTTTTTTGTTCTGCTGGGAAAAAAAAACTTTTTGAACTAAAAAATTTTTTGCCACAGCGCATAAGTGAGAGGTGCTTTTTTCGTCCGGCGCAGAAATGAATAAGACTTATCATTGTTTTCCTATATCCCTGGCCGGGACCGCGGAAAAAACGCGCATAAAAGAGAGCGCATATAAGTGAGAGGTCACTGTATTACCATTACGTAATTATTTTAGGGAGAATCGTAAACGATTAAAAAGTCATAAGCAGTAAACATGGTTCTACAGAAAATTATAGACGCATTGGTAACCATAAACGAATGAAT